>JAUEJJ010000017.1:6028635-6053097 GCA_032164275.1 Synergus coniferae | reverse complement strand
ATCAAGAATTTTTTTCTGGAATTGCAATAAATATATAAAAGTATCAAATTATTTGTAATTATTATAAATTTTAAAGTTCAATTAAAAATTACTGAAATTGCCTTAAATACTTTAAAAATAATTACCTATAATATTTAAATAATATTAAAAAGTAATAAATATTGTTTATTGAAATTTATCGAAACTATATTACAAATAACAGTAATTTAAATGGTTATGCATTTTTCAAAGTAAGATAAGCAAGTTATCTTTCTTCTAACTGTAACAAAACATCATCTGCTCATTAGCAGCATCAAGTAATCATGATTTAACATCTCCTGACACTCAAGCGGCCCCTTTAAATCGATATTAAAACTGGAACTTCGCGCAACATTAATTGCCCTCCTCAATATTCCTCAATATTCCTCAATATTTCGTAACCATATATTTTACAATAAATATACCCAACCAATAAAAGCTCCCTTACCTAGGCAACATATTGAGTCATTCCATCAGCTGCAGGTGGTTTCAGTAAACTACTTTATACCTCCACAAATCACTTCCTATAGAATATATCGTACACTACCTCGTAGAGTTTTAGATTTTCCGTCTTAAAACATTTAATTTAAACAGATTCCCTCTCAAATATTCCCAAAGGTCCACCAAAGATCGTCAATTAATTCGCGTCTCACTTCGCGACTCGTCAACTATTAATAAACCGAAATTATAAAATCTCCCGCGCTGTGACCAATCTCCCCACTTCTTTCTTCTTGACACTCAATTTGATTCGTCCAGATTCTCTTTTTTTCTCTCTCTTTTTCTTCCTCTTTATTTATCGTTCACTAACGTCAAAATTTATGACCCGCGTATTTTTAGTAACCAGTCACGATGTCACGCACGTGCAATAGTCGCGAACTCCGTCAAAATCCGTGAAACTACTTCCTCTACCGGCTTCGATGGCCACTTTACTCCAGAGGTCCTTGGTCCTGCGATCCGCAGGTGGCGCCTATTTCCAAGGTCAACCCCTCGACCCCCAATCTCATCCCAACCCCCGCACAACACGTGAGTTCAACTCCGTTTCGTCGGGACCATAAAACACGATAAAAGACGATAAAGCTCGATAAAAAAAAATGATAAAGAACGATAAATACTAAACCTCACTTCCTTTTCCGTGCGTCACTTATCAGTAATACATTATAAACTAGAAATTGTATATGCACCGAGGGAATTGTGAATAAAAAAGACTTTCATTCGGGGACCGGATCTTGAGTGACAGGACCCACTGCCTTTCCCTGGTGGGCCCTTAGCTCTCGCGAAGATTTTTTTTCTCTTTTCGTGCAGGTGCTCGCAGAAGATGTGGCAACAGTCTTTACGATATAAAAGTGAAGCGGACAAATATTTTGGGATAAAAGATAGGATTTTGAAGGATACTTTTTAGAGAATGAGCTGCGTCGGCTCGCGTGGCAATCGTCCACGGCGGTGGATTCAAATTCATTCGCACGTGGTGGCGACCGTGTCGCGCTAGCGACTGCCGGCGACCCGACGCCGGGCACCGGGTCGGGCGTCTCCATCTCGCGGTTGTCCCACCAACTCTATATTCGCGATGTGCACGAGAATGGGGTCGGGGATCCGGCTTAGGAGCACTTAGGAGTCTCTAAGGAGTCTAAGATCTAACAAACAAACCAGCTCCAGGGGCCCACCGGTGCATATCAGTGGCGGAAATCTATGGCGAAGGTGAAGCCACCACAGCGCTCCTGGCTAAAGAGATCCTGGGATGAGGTCTCGGGTCTTTAGGTCCTTTAGGAGATTTAAGGATGCGTGGGTGGGAACGTAAATCAGGAGAAGTCCCAAGGGCTTTGAATTCTGGTTTGAAGACTTCAGGTTTGAGTTCCGAACTAAAGTCTTAAATATTTAGTTTAATTGCACTATAGAAAAAAGGAGGACAAAAAAGAAGTAAAATGATTGAAATCTTATCGGATTTACAAATCTGAAGTCTGTAAAATTTACGAAATTCCATGTGAAAATAAAATTTTTGAAGTACAATTTTATGATAGAAAGAGCATACATCTCTACAAAACTATCCAAAGAAGTTTCATTCCTCTAGAACATGTGATCCTCACCCCAAATATTTAAAAATATTTTAAAAGGCCTTATCTTGAGAGACGATAAAGTTCTTTAAATTTTAAAATAAACGATACCGACACTTACGACTTGTTTTATTATCCATCAATTTGTGTTGACATAATTCAACTTCCAATTAATTTTAGAACATTAAAACAGGTTGAAACCAAACGATTCGGAATATATTATCAAGGGAGAGGTAATATTTAAAAAATGCAGTTTCGAAAGGCCTGAAATATGATGACTGCTTTCCCGATACTTTTTTGATTTAAATGACACAAACTGTATTCTACAGCAAAGAAATTTTATTTTTATTATCATTTAGATTTCCAAGAACTATTCAATAGACCGCAGGGGCCTGACCAGAAAATTTCTCTTTCTTATTAAAATGTTTTAGTCCCATTTCCTCTTTGACAAAAAATATAAAAATTATAATTCCACGTCGCAAGTGAACGAAAGATATTAAACGTAGAATCGAAATCTCTGCTTATGGCGAGCAGACAGATGTGAAAAGTGCATAGGGAGTCTCTCCGTATGACAGCTTCTTATCACGATGTCCATTTTATGAATTAGTCAGCCAACTTCGTATACAAACGGAAGATGCAAGATCGCGTCGAATCGAAAGCGGACGTGACGCGACTGTCCTGATAATAATGAGCCCGTAGCTCTTTCCTGTTTCCATGCATTAGAACTTTGTAATCGCGTCTGCAAAAGATGAAAGATTTCTTTATCCAGTCCCCTTTTCACTCAATCCAGCTTATTTAAAACTCTGTTGCTATTTTCGAACAATGATGCTATTATATTTAACGAAAGAAATGATAATAATTATCTTCCTCGGTATCCATCCCACTTTAAGTTTACCCTCACCGAAATAGAGTCACCTTAAATAAATCTGTCTGAATAGATATCTTTCTCAAACTGATATTAAAAATTATAAATGAAAATGAATAATTAAAAATTTTAAGTTATTATCAAAATTGAAGAATTATAATTTGATAAAACAACTTCATTCAACAGTTTCATACATGTAGATAGGTTCACAATAATGAAAAATTATTCTCACTTTACAAATCTGATAGCCACAAGTTATACCCACACAAGTTAAATTGAAAATCCCAATAACTTTTCCAATTTCTATAGTATAATTGCCATCGGAAATTGTTAATAAATTACGACGAGATTGGGTGCGTCGATAGCTTTCCAGTGAATAGTTTTGTGAATTAAACTACGAGAGGAGTGTTTATTATGCAAACCCTTTGACATGATTAGTTACAGGTCCTTTCCCACTTTAAATTGGAAGTTATCTCGTCTGTGACGTACAAAATTCTGGTTTAATGAGTTTTAGATAGTTCGAATGTTTGTACCTGGTACAATAATTTAAAAGACTTCAACGATCTATTAATACCTTAAGTTTTAAAATAACCATTAAGGAATTAAAGAGATAAAAAAATCGTAATTAACAGCAAGGTTATAAAAAAAGTTGTGACATGTAGCAACTAAGAGAGTTAGTACGTATATTGAGTCGTTACCTTAAGGTGTTAGTGTAAATTGAAATGATTTAGTAATTTAGTTCTATTTTTGTTTGGAATGCAACCGATGTATCGAATAACCGTTTTTCTCGCGAGCAATACAATTATCGAGGTTTCTGAATGACTGGACGTAAATCAGAGGCTAGTTAATTGAAGCTTCTTTTAAAACCAGTTTTCTCTGTCGGGACATACCTACATTAGACACGGGACTATCGACCATGCCAAGCCTTCATTAGTACCGACTTTTATACCGCATAAGCTTCCCGTGAAAACATTTAAAAGCGTCAAGAGGAAATTAAATGTAATTACAAAATCATACCTCTGAATGTAATTCCACCTCCTGGATGAAATGGGATTTAAAGCTGTTTCCTCGACAACAGCTCTGCATTTAAGGACACTTTGTATGCTGAAAAACAAACAAAAAATGAAGAAATGTATTAGATGCTTTTTGGAAAAAAGGAAATTTTCATTTCCTAAGAGGTTTAGAGGATATGTAAATGTTAAATATTCCTCAGTATATTATAATTTTTGTTTAGAAACGATGCTACAAAGGATGTTAATTCAGATTGTAATAGTGAAATGTATGGTTCAGAAAACCGAGCTAACAGGATTTTTAGCTGTGTGAATATTAAACTTGTACATTCATATACAGCAGAACATGTAGTTAACATTGTATATGGCAAATAGTCTAGAGAGCTTTCAGGTGAAGTGCAAAGAAACGTCGAGAGAATGTCCACGTTAATTGAAATTGTAAAATGGGCAAGCGAATACCAGCAACGTGCAACGGCTGCCGTTCGTGAGTTTACACCCTCGGTAATTTAACTTTGCGTTAAGCGAGGCGACAAAATGTTTGTCGCTTCGTTGCCATCGCGTCTCTTCTGTGCAGAAACTCGTAAATGGCACCATCGCGAGTTCAGGTGAAATGGAGAATTCACAACTTCCCAAATACCAAATGAAACGTGGAATTCTCGTAAACTAAAAATTATTGTTTCGAATTTCCAAAGGATTCGAGAAGCATCTTTAAAGCAAAAACATCAATCAAACATAGAAGAGGTGCATATTCTATGTGTTCAATTTAACATTAATTTATTCTGAGACCCTAGACAATACCTAGTTTATAAATAAAGGTTTCAACCCATTAGCTAGGGGAATTTGTAATATCATTATTATAACTGCATTCTTTGAAAGTAACACGATTATGACTGCAATAATTAAATTTATCTCAATTCATGATCAGAGAAGTTATTTATCCGGTATGGAAATGCACCTACGAGAAATGCCAGGCAGTAAAGTCTCATAAAATATTATAGCGCTAGACACTGCATGGATGAACAATAAGACGGAAATGGAACCTACATAAGGGTCCTTCTGTGAAACTATGGGACGATAATAACTTTTTTACAGAAATGAGTCACAATTCGTCACTCGATGAGTCCGTAAACAAGATCATACGCTCAAGATCACTCATGTCGCAATCGTATCACCTTATGGTATGTGACGTCAAGAAAACAATATAATGACAGATTGCATCCTTATTTTCATTCTATATTCTTGTAAGAAAACGTAAATAGATTCCTCTCTTCACTGGGTCTAGGTCGGCTGACGATTTTTAAATTTATTCCTCCCTCCTTCTGTACAAACTTCATCGAGCGCCTCATGAATAGTTCAAGGGATTATTTCGAGAAATGACTGCTAGAATTTATACGAGTAGTGCAAACTTTATTATTATACGATATATCGTACGTACTTATGCATAATCGATTCGCGGAGGTCAGAAGGTCTTTATCAATCTATTTGTGAAAATAACTTCCAGTTTCCCTACACAAAAAGCCATGGAAACTGGAAGTATGACTCTTTAAATTTGAATCACCAGAATGGACCACAAGATTCAAAAAGATAAAAAGATTCAAAAGAATACAAAAGATACAATAAAGGATCTTACTTTATTCCTAAAACACTTTAATCTTTTAAAGTTTGAATTTTCAATTTGAAAGAAGTGTCGAACTCGTAAATCAGAAGAAAATTCTACAGCTACTGAGTAGAGAATAACCACATATCATGGTGCATAATTATTGTAAGAAAGGTTATCTATGCACCGAGGTTATCTGTAATAATTGAATCTATGGAACACATTCGATTTATTCAAAGTGGCAATGACTCATTGCGCAATTTAATTACGTCTAAAAGTTCGTCATGAGTAAACATACATATCACAGAAGCATTACAATAGTCTTGAGATTGCAGTAACAACAACTGACCACCTACACGATTTTCCTAGGATGAAGTAAGGTCTTATTAAGACAGAAGAATTAATCTAGAGAACTGTGTTTAGTTGTTTGCAATGCTCGAGAAGATTTAGTACCTCTATGTTCTGACGTGAGTCAAAAAAGTGAGGTGTGGTCTTAATGTATTCGAGTGTACATTCATCATTGTATTTACAATTTACATTGAAGCATTGAACAAGATTCATTCTCGGACGGAGTCGTCCAGTCGTCTAGTCGAATACGGAATATTTGCTCCTTTGAAATATCTTTTCATGAATCGGGCTTACTTGAGGGGCTTAAGGGACTTGAGTTGGTGTTTGCAGAAAGCTTTAGAGAATTTTAAAACCTTCTACCAAGTCGCTGAATTCTTCAGAAAATGAAAGGTATACGACATCGTTGATATTTAGTACAACGGTATCCATCCGAGTCTAAACGAGCCAAGCGTAGCTTAACTTCAACGATAGAACAAGAAACCTTAAACAATTCCACATGTCCAAATGGAAACAATTAGAATCCTTCTAAAGAAGAATAATTTCAAAGTTGGAATTGGAACATTGGAATGCTTCCAAATTTATAAACTCAAAAAATATGGGTTTAAAAATTGGTTTGTTTCAAATTTGAAGCCTTAATTATTGATTATTATGATAACATCTTAAAAATCAAAACAATTAAATTGAAAAAATAAAGTATTAAGATCCAATGCACTATTTTAATTACTTTATTTTTTTCTATATTACAAATTTTCTGACACGATTTAAAAAAATTAAAAGTGCGTAGTCTGATGGATTTTTCATTAGTCTCGTTGAAGTCAGGAGAATTGTCTGTTCTAAGAAATCTGTATTATCGACTTTATTTCTATCTTTTAAAGCAAAGATATCTGCAACATCGACAGTAGGCTAGAAAAGATAGTTTGTTAAGTAAAAACTAAAAAGCAAAAGTTAAATCATGTTTATAAACTTTTTGTATAAAAAATTAGTCACAAGGATTAATAACTCCCTTTTCGTCCCTGATTCTCCTGAGAAAAGTCAAATAAATCAGTAAATTTCGAATTATTTATCCTTTAAGTTTTCCTCCTTTTCTGTAAAAAGGAGAATCTGGCCTCAAACTGCTAAGAATATTTGTAGGTAAGCCATTTCGTCTTCTTTCTTCTTGAATCCTGAGCAAAGATCGTACATGTGGATAATCCATATAAAAAAGTTCACCACGTCCATAAATATATCTCACTGCATAT
Organism: Synergus coniferae; assembly: GCA_032164275.1. NCBI lineage: Eukaryota > Metazoa > Arthropoda > Insecta > Hymenoptera > Cynipidae > Synergus > Synergus coniferae. Next base: position 6,045,973 of record JAUEJJ010000017.1, on the reverse strand, counting down.
TTTGCTTCTTCTCCAGTCAGAAGAAAGGGATCAGGATACTCTGAAAATAGAATAAACTATAAGTATAAACATCATTTTTTAATTTTATTAAAATTTAGTGATCTCTTAAAATAAAAACAATTCAGGTTGTATTTTTCCTTTTTCTCTCTCTTTTACCATTGTGTGTGTAAATTGTCTATAATGAACCAAAAACTTTTAACATAGAAATGGTTTGTAGAGAATTTTGCTTATTTAGAATCTTAGTGAAAAAAAATATACTTACGAGTTCCATCCGAAAAATCGGGGCTCATGTGCCTAGACTCTCGTCCACTATGTCCAAGATCATTTAAACTGATGGGGGGAAGGAAAACACCCCGTGGATATAAAAATTCAGCATTTTCAGGTGTTACCATTCGAGGATGTTCTTCTATATCCAAATAATTTTGGCGGGCATCATTTGCTTCAAGTCTATCTCCTAAAAATATGAAAAATTATGATAATGTATTTTTAATCCTTTTTTAGTCAAAATAAAAAGTGAACTTATATTTATAAATTAATACGGACCGAAATTCCTCGGTCGTCTTCTTCCAATTGAGAGGTACGACTTTTGAGCTATTGTAGTTCCTCCTGAAATTAATGTTAATTGGTTCAATCTATAAGTAAAAAAAATATCAAGCAACTTTGGATCTTTTTTGATGCATATTTTCATATTTCGATTTTATAATTTTACCACTTGTTGTATATCCATGTTCATATGAGTGAGGTTCTGATACAAATTTTAGATGAACACTGGCAATTGGTACGGCTTCAATTGCTGCTATTGATAAAAGCACCCCTAGCACCCATAACTGGAAAAAAATAAATTAGAAAACATTCCAGAACATTTATTTTAAATTTATCAGCTATAAAGAATGATTTGATGATTATTTAAATTAACAGTTTTACCACAAAACAATTCCTTTCATTTTTATAAAAATTCAAACATTAATCAATTTTATAGCATTGTAATTTACTTTTAACGGATTTATTGTCTGCAAAAGTTTTAAAAACATTTTGCAAAGTCACTCTAATTTATGAACTCTTATATGATTACATGCAATTGATTTACAGATCAAAAGTAAATACCTTTTTACTGTGAACTTTGCAATTTACGAAATATAATATTATATATATATATATATAGGATTATAAGATAGTATATAAGTCATGTTTATAGAAAGTAATACTTTTATGTCTCGAAAGATAGAAAGGTCTAACAATTACGCGTCGTTTACACATGTAGATGTGGGCCAAGGCATACATGACACGAAAATCTCAAAGCTCTATCGCAAAAATGTATCTCGAGCTATTAAGATCCGCTTGTCTTGTTTTTAAGGATATTAAACATGTTTTTAGCAGAGAAATCTGATGACACGAGCAGAGGTTAGAGATCTCGTTGGCTTAAAACGAATAAGGAGAATGAAATCGGATTCGTGAATTATTCCCTGAAATTAACTGGCACTCTCACGAGCCCGATTTATTGAAATGACGTGCTCTGGTCGTCGAATATTTTCATCCCAGGCTTACACACGTTACGATTGCTTCATTTCAACGACACTAAATATAATAACAAACTTAATTTGAGCCCAAGATTTTTGTATCGCAATATATATTTTATAAATAAAAATTATTAAAAAATATTAGAGATAAATGTATAATTTATTATTTTAAACTGATTTCTCAGCAGAATTATTCTCACACTTGCGTAAAACTTAATTAAATTCAGCTATGAAGCTTCCATTATAGATTAATAAACTAAAAGAAATATTCAAATAATTAAGTTTGCTTTTTCAAACGCGAAACATAATGCAAAACTCGTTTGTGATTCGTGTGAATGAACAGAATAGTAGTTTTTTGCTGATGCAAGATTTTGAAACTTGTAATCAGCTCTATGATTATAAAAGGTCGACTTTTCTGATCAGCGAGGCGTATCGAGTGTATTATTTATCGCACGCAAAGCATTTCTCGTGTTCGAAAAATTCTAGTTGAAAATGAAATTCCAATTGTAAATTATCCTTAGAATACTTCCCTTTGAAATGACACCCTCAGATTTACTCTAGTGGCATATTCCTTCACAGTAATTAAGTCATTTTTTTCCAATTGAGTGATTGCTATAAAATCTGGTCTCCCTCGAAAATGGAGAAACAGCAAAGCTCTCGTTAAGTTGATCTCTTGGGGTAATGGAGATAAATACGTTTTACATGCGTGCACAAAATACACCTGAGGAGGATAGTGAAGTCCTGAGGGGAAAATTGGATCACATGTCTAGATCGAAGTGGATGTTCTGAACTAAACTCTAAAGGTTGTGTGTACACTGTACACGCGATGCTAGCCAGGTTGCACCAACACACCGTATAAATTTATTGAAGTTAGAAGTGAGGCAACATTCACGGGTTTTAACTGACTATAAACCGCACAAGAATCATGTGACTGTATCTCGCATCGTGAAACTCGATCATATATGAGGACGTGTGCATGGAACTGATGTTATACTTGTAACATCTATGTGTGATCTATGCAAAAACCCACTTTCATCTTCTTTCGTATTAAAAACACCTATCCACGATGTGCGTTCTCTTAAAAGATTTCATAAATGCATACTTAATTTCTTTTATTAAAGCTAAAAAATGAATTTCATAAATAGAAAAAAATGGCACAATTGCAATTTCTATACAGTGATGTAATTCAAGAAATTCATGGTAATTTTTTTCATTCTTTGAAAATTTCATTTAAATATTTCGAGATGATTTTAATGGAGGAACGGAATAAGAGTTATTTCGTGATTAAATCACCCCTTTTGGAAGCGAGAAAATACTGTATGGTGAAATAATTGCAGGTAGGGATATAGAGAAAAATATAAGTGACAATGCAGAATATCTTCTGCAGAATGTTAGTTGGTCTCTTCTTGCACGTGAGTACACTCCCACACAGATCTAGTCTCACTATTTCCTCTTTCGCGCATCCATTCAAATAATAGTTCACTCACATATCCTCATTATTTATTCACTTGCCCAAACACACACACAATGACTTATATGCTCTCTTTCCCTCTCCGAATCTGATCTTCATCAACTGAATCAAGTCCAGGTAAACTGGAAATGCACATGCTAAGCACCTACTTAGTTGCACATAAGAGTTAGCATCGGTTTATCGAAACGTAATGGAGTTTCATCATTTTAACGATATAGAAAATAAATAGTTTTGTATAACGATACAAACATGTGATCTAAATAAAGTACGATGCTTTCATGAAACACCAAATCACGAATATTACAAATATTTTAATTGCGCTTATCCTAAGTCAACTTTTGCATCACTCTGAATTGCAAATTTCCAAGGGGAGTGTTTTGTATATTGCAAAAGAAACAATGACTGCATATTCTTAATATACATCCACTTTAATGAATTGCAAGAAGAACATGTCTAGAAGGAAAACATACATGTTGGATGATCTCCATACAAGTATTATTAAGTTCAGCGGGTCAAACTCTGGTTTCACTTGGCACTACCTCGACATTTCTCAACACAAAGAACCGCTTTTATTGCGTACAATGGAAATGCATTTGTACTGTGATGCATACATTTATCCCTACCGCACGGAATGCATAATATTGCATGCATCAACCAAGAATTTCTACCATTAATTAGTAAGAAATTAAATTAGTAACAAAAATGTCTTATTAATTTAAGAATCAATAAGAATTTTACTATGAATTAGTAGCTTCTGTATTTTTCTACAAAGACGTTCGTTGAGGAATTTGTAGTAGTCCATAATTGAGAAAAATTATTGCTTTGATTGAAATCGTTTGTGGCATAATTGTTGTAGGTCAGTGTCAAAGATTCTGCATATGAGCACTTGGAATCTAGGTACATCTGTTATTACTATTAAAAAAGGAGAAACTGGTGAAACACTTCTTTGCTAAGATCATAGAAAAGGAAGCAATGACGCAATTGAGACAAACGTTACAGCACAGTTAATTATGCAAACAAAGTGACCTTTGATAAAGTAACAGCTCTATTAACACTTTATGACATGCGATAATTTATATTCTTTCGATTAATACCTATTTGAGAGCACTTTGAATCTCTCAATTGTGAGGGATATTTATGGCTCACTACTCTCGTTTGTCTGCGATTAGCTAATTGCTTCAGAGGAAGATTACTGATGGCATTACTGCACAATTCCTACTGCGATTATTATGTTTTTTTACTATATTCCTTTCAAATCTAGCTGATGCAAATTGTGCTAAAGTTTCTTTAGCAACATGTATAACATAATGGCAATATTATATAGAGATTTGGAAAAATATCTGCTATAAATAAGCCTCTGAGAAAGATTATGAATGTGATAATCATGCTAATAAATCTATTAATAATAGTGTACTATGCGAAGACTGTAATTATTATGTGAATTCCTTTCAGATGTTTCCTTTCGCAAATTTCTGATGTACTGTTTTAAATATCAAATTAATTAAAATTCGTAGAATTGCAACATGTTTGATGAAGTCAAATTGAAGGTTTGAAAAATGTGATTTAGGCTTTGATGAGCAGAGCTTTAGGAAGATATAACACTCATTGAAGGTATGTACTTTCATCACGAACGACTACCAGCGAAATGCATAACAAAGTAAGCGTTCAGAAGCGAAAGGACTTAATGCAGGTACCTAGGATGCGGTAGTAATCCGCATAAATCTCACGTGCTTCTGACATAACGTGTGCCGTGCCGGCTGTCGTTCATTTCGCGATGCTTCTAATTAGCCTTTTTCAATTTTGCTTTCCTTTTTCACTGAAATTTCACAATTTTGATACAGTTTAAAACCTCAATCTACCGTAAAGAAATAATTTATAGATTGTATTACGGGTTACTCTCCATAATATAAATCAGTGAGAAATACGTTACTGAATCAAATCAACGATTTTTACTGATTGGAATTTTTCAAACTTGAGAAACTACTGAACTGTATATATATTAAATTATCCTCTAATATATTCTTAAAGAGCATCCCTAATCAAGTAATTCATTCGCCCTGTAAATAATCGTTCTGTGTACACAAGTAAAAAGCGGTGTATAAATTACAGATGAAGAAGTTCGCACGATCAACTCATAAAACCTTGCATCTGATGATTAATAACTGTAAAAGGAGTTGGTAGTAAACCATTAAGCGAAAACCCTAAGTCAATTAGCCATTCTTGCGTGTCTTAATATGTCGATTAACTTGTAATTATCTCATTTCATAATGCATTATTGCAGAATGATATGTGTACTCGATATATTCTCTACTTTGAATTGGGAGTGCCCTAAAAAATCGTATTGGTTTCGATTCCAAAAGATATTGCAACTTGTAACCAGGAACTATACTAACACGAATTCATTGTCTGTACCTGAGGGTAAATAAGTACTGCATTTAGTGTAACGATGCGGGATAGACCACCGACGCATGTATTGCGGGCTGAACCGCAGAGAATTATATTGTAATACCTTACTTGCTATCGGGCAATTGTACCGAGACGATCAATCACCGAGTGAAAGTACATAAAATCACGAGGTACATCAGTATATGTTTAAATGAACAATTAATAATTGTTTACTTTTACAAATTTTTTGAACAATTTGGTTGAGTGTTTTTTAAGACGATAAATATTACTGGGGTGTATTCATCTGAAGAAGTATATTTTAATTAATTAAGATTAATTAAGATAATATCTTTTACACAACTCCAAAAAAAATATATTTAACGACAAGCCGAACTAATGAAATCGAATTTTATTTAAAATAGACTGCACTATTTCTCCCTTTGTTTTTCTATTTAAATTCAAATAGATAGTATAAAAAAAGATTTGTTTGGTAGTAAAACTGTTTTGCAATTTATCAGAAGCAAAATATTCCTTGAAGAAAAATTTTATATATGCGATATACTTTATATATTATTTTTTAATTAAAATAATAATTGCACTCACCATCAACATTTTTGAGTCTTAAATTCTCTACACAGTTTATACACTATTGGTGGAATATTCCAACCACTGGATTAAAATATTTGTGAACCCATTAGAGATTTAAAAAAAGTCAATTTTCAAAATATAAACCCGAATTTGGTTGCGACGAGTTACGGACTCGGAAGGCAACTGATCCAGTTCGTTAGTCTTAGGAGAATGTCATGAAGCATGGGACCTAACAACTCCCTTCTCAAAGAAACCCCACTTTGGTTCTTAAAACCTTGAGGAGGCGAAGGACTCTGAAGACCTTCAGCAGGACACGAATAAAAAAAAACGTACTTTCCTTCCGGAAGTTAAACTATAGATGTTAATCATCAGGGCTAGAGTTTTTTGCAATAGTTCGACTTAAATAATTTGAGTTTAAGGTCTTGAGAAATTTTGTACTCGGATGGAAGCCGTCGTTCTAGATGGGGTATAATTTATCATCCTTTAAGCTCCCTTTACTCTCAAGCTAATATTTATTATTAATGCAATTTTACGTCTCTCCGCGAATTCTCGATATTTTAAAATTTGAATAATTTCGGTATTTAAGTTATTTAAAAAAGACTGTGTTATATAGTAGACAAACAATTGAATTGAATCGACATCAATTAAGATAAATATATGATTTTTGTTTTAATTGGATGATTGCAATTTGTTTTTGTAATTTTAATTTGAAAGTTATCATTTCTCAATGTAAAAAATAATTATTCATCACTTTGTATCGTTGTTTTAGGCAAAAATTATAATAAGAAGGCCAATACCTCTGATATGATGTAATTAATTATGCAATAAATAATTAATATTTAACACACCTTTTTGTCTTTTTGGACTTTCCCAAATATATTAAAGGAAATTCTCCTCAGAAAATTCTGGAACATATTAGCATTTTTATAAATTAAATGAGGGGCCATGCACAAAATACGTGATACTCAGGGGAGAGGTTAAAAGAAGCTTATTATGTATAATTGATAATAATCAAAATAATGTCAATAAATTATATAACAAATCGAAATTTTCAATAATACTTTTAAATATTAAGGGATGCAAATAGAGTATCACGAATTTTGTGGATATCCATTTGCACAAATTTAACCCACATTCAAATATAATAATTCAAATATAAATAAAAATATAAAAATGGAATAAGAAAAATCAGCACAGTGACGTGGATAAAAGCTATTAAGAACCATTGATTCGAAAATCAATGACTCTTAATAGAAGTTCCCCTCTTCATGTCTGGGGCTCTTCGGCATATAGCCTTTTCTTTCTTCTGATGGCAATTTTGCCACCTATGAATTCGATTTGCGCTCGAGTTCATTCAATCCCGTCATTAAAATATTCCCAACTTTTAACTCGAGCACATTCCGCGGCATCAAAAACGATAATTGGCCAACCGGTTGTACCAAAAATCTAGGAAAAAGTATCTTTAGATAAATGAAAAGATACTCAATCCCAATTCTACCTACTTAAAACTAAACATTCATACCAGAAAGAATTACCTGCCTATTCCTAGCTATATTTAAAAATTCAAAAAAACAATCACACCAACACACACACTCCACGGTTCTCATTCACACCACCCCGGTGCAAAAAAACCTAGACCTAGGGATTACGTCCCGGGACGTATCCGACACCTGAGCTTATAAGGCCACATTAGGGCACACACATACCAGCTCCAACCCTGAAATCGTACACCGCTTTAATTCTTAGTAAATAGTCAAATAAATTTAGTTAACATACAATTACAAATTGTAATAATTTGTTTTAGTACTTTAAATATAAATAATGCTAATAATTAATTAGAGTATTATTGCAGCAGCTTGCCAAACAAAAAGTGATTCGAATTGAACCTCCATTTTCAGTTCTCTATTTATAAATAAAGTTATAAAAACTCAAATCTAAATTCCCATTTCATTCTACAAATGAATTGGAAATACTCCGTCCCCGTATTATTTTACTAATAATCCCGGGAATAAGGATTAATAGATTGAGTGAAAATTGAAAAGCTTAATTAATCGAACACCGAATTCATAATCCCAAATTGTTGAGGCACTCACACTGATTAGCAACAACACATTAATCTGAGTGTATGAAGTTAATTTAATTGCCCAATATAATATGATAATATATTGGCAACAGAAGGAATTCAAAACTTTAATTTTTAAATTAAAATCATTAAAAATTATCAAGATTGCTAGATATCCTGAAAAAAACTGATTGCACAATTCCAATAAATCAAAAAGTGATTTATTGTACATCAAAAATGAAAATAAAACTTTCAAGTGAATTAATAATTGAATTTCAAAAAGCTACTCAAGTCAGGAAACATCTAAAATACACACACATACTTGAGATTTGGAAATGACTTGATTAGAATTAAACGGTGTACGCTAAGAATGAAACATGTTAAGATTAGTGTTCACATAATGCTAATCAATCATTTTATTTTTCAATTTAAAATTAAAAGTATATTTGAACTTGAATTTAAAAATTTGAATTAAAATTATATATAATTTCATTTAAAAATAAGAAAGTTCATTCAAAGTTCAATTTAAACTGGAGAAAAAGAAAATATTTCAAGTTAAAAGAAAATCCAAAAGTATACTAAATAAAATGTGCAAATACAAATGATCATAAATATGGAATAAAAATGAAACCTCGGATTTTCCGCGAATCGAAGGAAAATGTATGTACCATTTTAAAAAAGACATGTTCAACTTCCTTCGATACGCAGTTATTCCATCCCTTTCTTGGTTATTTACATAAATTACATATCGTTTTAAACGAATTTAAATTTATTTAATTTATTGAACAGCTTATCTTTATAAACGTGTATCCTAGGATACAAGTATTTTTAAACTTGGCAATTATTCTCATTCCTTTAAATAAAATAAAACCAAGTTTTAATAAAAAAAATCAACTTCGCGAACCAAGAAAGAACCTGCATTAATAATGACATACATATAAATATGGCAAGTATCCACTTGCTGATTAAAACTAAAATTTAATCAGCCGTCACTGCGCGATTTTTGGTTTTAATTACAACCAGTTTCCATGGTAGTACGGACCTTTCATCCCTACCATGATTGGAAACTGGAGGGACTCAAAAAATCTACTTACCTTTACAAAAGCTGTCCCTCGTCGTAACGATGGCCGCATGATGTCTTCAGGCCGGTCCCTAGAGATCCCTCCTCTTCTATAGACTTCTCCGAAGACCAGGGACATTGCAGGGGCCACTTTTTCTTCGGATTCTCCTGCAGATCTACTTTGTGTTATAAGGGTTGGACGATCGTTTGCTCCTAGCTTTCAGCCAAAATCCGATACACTTTGAAGGTTGATTGTCCATTTCACCGACGAAATCCTGGAAAAATAAAATTGTAAGATTACCATTGTACAATAAAAAAACAGAAATTACAAACAGAATAAATTATAGCTTATTTAAGAAAATGTTAAGTCTTGTCAATAAAGGAATAGAAGTCTTAACAACATCCAATATCCAGGAACTTTAAACATTTAAACTTTAAACATACTATAAACACTGGTGTAAGTAAAACTTTGAAGACAATATTAATATATTAATTGCTTATATTTACTGTTTAAAGTCGTTTACGCATTTAAAAAATTTTCTCAAATTAAATATTTGAAAGTATGCAATAAAATGAGCAAGTAAAAAACTCAACGAAGATAGTTGTGGGTAAAAATTAAATGAAAAGAGTTCGTCCATGACTATAGATAAAAGGTACAATATCAAGAACTCATAATAAAAGTGCCCGCGCAAACGACAAATTCTCAAGCAAAACAAATCGTACCAGAGGGAGTAAATACTTTCAAATATAAATATTTTTAATATTATGTTATTGTATTATCTGGTATTTATTATGATTCGGAATATCTAAATTTATGCGGCCGAGTCTAATTGTATGGATTTATATTATACTGATATTATACTTAAAACAAAGGTGTAATGTATTATTAATTAATAAGAAAATTAATAATCAATAATGCAATTAATAATATTATCTGTTTAAAATTATGTATGCATTTTACCAAGTTTTCTCAAATTTTATAATTTAATAACGATTAAAAGACTATTATCAAATTAAAATAGAATATCGAATGTGAGATAAAAGACAATCAAATATTGCATTCGTATACCAAATTGCATTCGCGTAAGAAAAGACGAACATTGTACAAAAAAGGTAATAAAGCAGAATGTATTTAAATTAATTTCTAAAGACACTAGCTGATGTTACTTGGTCGTGAAACAAATAAAGGTAATACATATATTCGAAATAATACAAGAAAGATGCACCATCATCAAAAATTAAGATATGAACAAGATATTTAGAAACATTTTCTATTATTTAAACTTTCAATCTCAAGCTGTCGGAGCTGGCAAAATTTTTATTTTATTTTTATTTTATTTCCATACCAATAAAGCTTACTTTTAATATAATTGTCTAAATTCGATTTATTAAATATTAAAATGTTTTTAAATAAAGATATCCAATCCTCGTTCTAACCTATAAAAATGCGATTTCCTCATTTTACTCTGTAGCAATAATCATTTCTAAAATATAATTAGAGCGAAAAACTGTCTAGTTTTAATAATTTCTGCGTAAAATGAAGATTCAATTTTGGGGTTAGATTTCCAATTATTCGTTTTTTGCAAAAAAGGCAAAAAAAATTAAAAGTACATATAAGTTTTTTCACAGTGTAGCCGGCATCCAAAATGCACAGAAGGGAGTAATAGCTCAAATTTTTACTTTTATGGAATGTCAACATAACTGTATTCCACTTCATCATCGCGTCGCTCTCCAGGAAAACTATTATTCGACAAAGCTAACAAAACCAATACTTAAATCAGATAAAATTGACTAATTGCAGGTTCACTATATCGCAATTGTAGTCGAAATCTCTGGTCACACGTAGTTATGCCAAAGTTAGTTATGCCAGAGAATAGAGATTAGTGCGAAGCAGTGGGAAGTAACGAAGCGACAATGAAAAACAGAACAGCCTGAACAGCCAAGCTCTATAAAATTGTAAGTTACATATGTACATACACTCATCGTCATATATGCCTTAACATTTGTCACTAGGCTTTTACTTTGAAAACAAATGTAAGGCATATCAGATGGGCATATATATATGACGATATATATTATTCTAATCTCTGATATATTGTTTGGCAACACTGCGTCCACCTGCGCCATTTTGAAACTACGGTGATAAGAACTTCACTTGCGAATTTGTCGATATTTTAACTGTTTCTAGCTAATTTTCTAGATTTCATATAATTAAATATTTATATGTTCCTAAATCTTACAACTATTATCAGTTTTTTAATCAAATTTTTATGAACTGAAAAAACTAAGGTTTCTATTGTTAGATCAATTTTAAGTTCAAGAACAATATATAAACTTTAATTAGTAAACAAGGCGACGGTTAAGTAAATTTCACTTGAGGATTTCTCGAGATTTAAATAGTTTCTCTACATTAAAATCGATAATATTTGAATAAAATTGACAAGTTTGTTTGATTTAGAATTAGAATTAATGTAATAAACAATTATACCTTTAACTTCATCATCGCGACACTCAAGAATTGCCATTAACTTATAGGGGTTATTTTTTACAACAAAATATTTGATTTAGAATACAACAGAATATTTCTTTTTACATACAGATTTCACTATATTTGAGTCTTTTTCTTTAAAAATAACAAATAGACGATTGTTTGTATACACTTTATAGCACTCAACACGAATCGTTCAACTTTCTTTCGATCTTTCAACACAGACGCGCACTAGAAAATTCTGGAAAATACTGAATGCAAATGCAATAAACAAATGACAAACAATTAACCGCCAAATTGGATTCGAAGAATTTGAAATTTAGTTCAGGTTAAAGTCCATATAGATGGCGCGCGCAGTTTCTTCAGTCTTCCGGGCCGCTCGCCTTGACCGCGAGCGGATTTGGTAATATTTCTCAAGATTAATTATTTTTAATGAGGAAAATTTTGAAAACTTATTTCATATTAACATCCTCTTAAATTTTATAATTAAAACCATTTTTTCCGCGGACATAAATTACAAACGATGTCCTAACACGTGGCTTACATGAGATGCCTTGTTGATAAACCTGCCAAAGAAAATGGCGAGTTTCGAATGTAAAATGAGATTTACAGAATAATTCTGCTTTCTACATATTTTAAATTAGTTAACATGTTAAGAAAGTACTCTTAAATTTCAATCTTGAATCGCTCCGTAAAACATTCATATCAATTCCTATAATCTTGCAGAAATAATATAACCTCAAAATCGTTCATCATTTAAACATTCTGCTTGTTCGAAATAAAAATTTAAATAATGAGTTAAACATTCGAAAAATAGTTGGAATTTTAAATCATTTTTAGGAATCTGATTGTTAATTCTATTGTTCTTCTGGCATAATAAGAGCTGAAAAAATTGAAATGGAGTTTCGTTGTTTTTAGTATATATATATATACATATATATAGTATTGGTGTCATTACATATTTCGTGTAATAAGTGTTTCAAAGTGTTTTGTGTTTAAAAATGATTCTAATTTTTGTTTTCTTTTTATAGTTTATCTTTGAAAACTATGTCAGCACAAAATTCAAAACCACCGGATAATCGTAGAGCCAAGCAAGGTGATTTTACTCTTCTACAAGGATTAGAGGTTTGTTTTCTTATTTACGTTCATAGTTTATTATTTCTCTCATTAATATGCATGCTTCCATATGACATTTATTTTTATTATTTCGCCTTTTAATTTATAATATTATTTTTTAAATTATTGAGGATCTAAACATATTTATAATTGTACTTAGAATTATCTTATTTACTAATTAATTACTCTAGAAAAAAAAAACTTTAATTTCTAATTACTTTCACCATTTTTAGGAGTATCCAGGCAACACGCTTGAATATTTTTCAGTTTTTGTGAGCGAAGACAGTTCTAGTAATACAGAGGTTCAAGAACTTGTGCTTGATGATCAAATTTTGGGAACCACACTTACTGCAATTACATTGCCTGATGGAAGTCAGGCATTTGTCACAGAAAATATCGAAAGTAATGGTATGTGTTAAATTCTTCTTTAATTTTAAACAAACATTTCTTTTAATTTAACTGGGTAGCGGATTAAAGTAAAATCGTCCATATTTTTAGGGCCCGAGGTAAAGAAATTGACGGAAGCAGAAACGAGAGGGGCATTAATCTTGAAGGATGGGGAATTGCTACAACTGCAATTGGATTCCGTGACCTTCCTTCAAACACAGGAAGCGAATAATACGGAAAACACTTATCCTCAGGTTCAAATAGTCAATGGCACGGCGTACGTGTTGACTAGTCAGTTAGAGCAGGAAGAATGTGTTTGGCAACTGGAAGATGGAAAGTTGAAAAAGAAGGAGAAGATTGTTTTAAAGAAATTCGTAGAGCCTAAAATCAAAATCCAGCATCCTTGTCCAAGAGAAGGATGCACAAAAGTTTATAGTACGCCCCATCACTTAAAGGTTCATCTTTTTAAATATTAATAGCAAAATTTAAGGAACTACACCGATATAAAGTTTTTTATTTAATAGTTACACTCAAAATCCTTTTTTAGGTTCACGAACGTTCGCACACAGGACAAAAGCCATACTTGTGTTCTCATTCGAAATGTTCGAAGAGTTTTTCAACCGGTTATAGTTTAAAGGCACATTTAAGGACACATACTGGTGAAAAACCCTATGTTTGTGTATTTGCATCTTGCAATAAAAAGTTTAAAACTTCTGGAGATTTACTAAAACATGGAAGAACTCACACGGGAGAACGTCCTTTTATTTGTCCAATAGATGGTTGCGGTCGATCTTTTACCACCAGCAATATTCGGAAGGTATGATATAAATTTTGAACTAGCGAATTGTTAGCAGATATTTAATTCATTTGGTAGTTATTAATATAAATTGTATTTTTTACAGGTTCATATGAGAACGCACACTGGAGAACGTCCTTACAAATGCACACAACCAGACTGCGACAAAGCCTTCGCGAGTGCAACAAATTATAAGAATCACTTACGAATCCATTCCGGAGAAAAACCTTACATTTGTTCAATGGAAAACTGTGGAAGACGTTTCACCGAATATTCTAGTCTTTATAAACATCATATAGTGAGTAAAAAAAACTTTAAGATTCGAGTGACCATTTTGCAAAGGAAATGGAATTGAGATTCTTGTTTCGTAAATCCATTTTCTTCTTAGGTTCACACTCAACACCGGCCTTTTGAATGCAAAATTTGCTTTAAAAAATATCGACAGAGTAATACATTAGCCTTGCACAAAAGGACAGCTCACTCGTTAGTAGAGAGCGAAGATGGCATGGATATTTATTTAGACGAGATTTCAGAATTAAGTGGTTCTAATCACAAGAAAAGAAACAGTACCACAAAACAAAGTGTGAGTAACTCAAATAAACCCTTTTTTGGTAAAAACAGATATTTTATTTCATTAATTTTACGCGAGACAATTTATTTGCAGAAATTGGTGTTGAGTAAAAACGGACGAATTCAGTTTTCTGATGAATCTGATAATGAAACGCAAATTCTTCTTATTGGAGATCCTACACAAGTCGCTACATTACAGGTAAATATTTTTCGTCAACTGAAACGTTTTTATAAATTTTTATTTTATATAAATTTTTTATCTTTATTTTTATAAATTTTTATGCATATTTTATGATTATAACAGCAACTGGGAATGGAGGAAACTTTCAGTGATTCCACAATCGACACTTCCTTGGATTCTTCTTTGAATATAAAAATCGAGGGGATGGAACTTGGTTGGACCTAGGATTCGTTAAAACAATTCTTAAGAACAAGAGTAGTGAATGAAATTGAGAATCACACTAGCAATATGAGGACAAAGGCTGTATTAATTTTTATTGACGGTTTGAGAGGCGGTAACTATGATTTGAATAGCTTCTAAGATAACGTCAATGCGTTATATACAAACTCGGATCAAGATGTCTTTAAATTAATTCAGTACATCTAGTTTTTATATGTAATTATACAATAGAATATTTGAAAATAAATTTGGACAGGATTGATATTTAATTTTAAAGAACTTGTTTTTTTTGTCCTCAAAATATTTAATTTTAATAGCTAAAGTATAACTCTTAAAGAAAGGAAATTTTTTATTAAAAGGCACGTGAATATTTACCAAAAGAACAAGTTAATTTCCCCAACTATACGTCCGTTATAATAAATATTTTTTGCTAAAACTAGGCAGTTTTCCTCTGTCTGCATAAAACAGAGGTAATTTGTTTGGTTTTAGCAAAAAATATTTATCATAACGGACGTAAAGTTGGGGAAATGAAATTGCTCTTATGGTAAAGTATCACATGCCTTTAATTTAAAATAATTATTTGTATCTATTCTTCCCTATTGCTATTCCAGCGCAAAGCTTTATTCGCTTGTATATATTATTTTGACTCATTTTTATTCTAATTTTAGGGACTAAATTGAACGTAAGTTAAAAAAATATAACTTGGAAGAAATATATTTCTTCTTATTTTAAACAGATGTTTGAGTCGAAGTCAAAAATCGTCTTTTGGTCGTAATTTGATTTAGTTAATAATTTTATTGTGAGTTTTATAGTTATTCATATAAAACTGAAATTAAAAAAAATTATTTACATCTGTTAAAATATCGTATGATTAATTGATTATAGCTCAAGAAATCTTAGCCTTTCGTTACTTTCGGATGATTTTTTATTTACACAGTTGAGTTCGTCAAATGTATTTAAATATAATGTATTGAGTATGATGAGCATAGAGCAAACACCTTTCTTGACAGCTTTTTCTGAGGTAAGAGGCTTAAAATAAATTTTAAATTAAATACAAACATTGAAGTTCAGTACTAACAGTTTCGAAAACTTTTATCAGTAATAATTGACCAACTTGATCTAATTACATAGCAACATACTTACTTTGTCTCAAAGTCTTACATAATAATTTATTAAGTTTAAGTAATCGATTTTAATTTTTTCAGTAATATAAAATGTGTGATATTGAGAATAACTATTCTAATTAAAAATTGACAATTATTTTGTAGTAGAAAAAGGTACTCTTATGGGAATCCTTGAGCCACATCGTCTTTGTGCTGCAGAATGACTTTTATAAATGAACCGGTAGTGTTGAGATTATTTACCGCTAGATCTCAAAAACCTACTAAAAGAATAAATTTATAAGAAAGTAGTAATTCGATCCAGTGATATAATTTAATTCTGTTTTAACTAGCAATCTTTTGAATCTAGATTATAAATTCAGAGAGGACTTTAAAGAATCTTAATGGAAAACTTGCAAAATTTTACTTATTTTTTTTTTCAATGAATCGTTTGAATCTTATTCCTCTGTGTGATTTTTCTTTAAATTTAGATTGAATCAGCTTCTGAGGACCTTTTTCTGCACATATTGCAACCGAGGATCATGGAATTTCCGGTTTCCCGTTCTCCCACCAGCCCCATCCGGAAGACCTTCCTCGATGGAATAGAGCTTGGTGCGAATAGTCTTCGTTCGACTAACAAGTGCCCAAGAACTCAGTTTTGATGCCGGGCCTTAATATTCGCTGGCATTGTATCAACTAGTTCTTTCCTTTCGAAATGAGTATTTGAAACTATTATTTCGGACCGAAAGTAAAGATGTCACACGTCGTTATCGTACCGCTAATCTTCTCTGACACCACGAGTGCCATTCCCATGAGGCTCTGTGTCTTAAATTTTCACTTTGATTCCCGATCGAAAGTGAAAGATCTTGACAGAAAGATCGATCGAGTGCAGCTGCCAAGATTTACAGTCGATTCATGATTATTCCTGATCCTTATGCCGATGCACGCCGTAAGAGGCAGGTAAGATGAATATTCCACGATGGATCATTCATAACATTTCCCCGATTTATATTGACATTTGCACGTTTATATTCCAATTTTGAATTAATCCTTGTTCTTCATTGGAATTGATAATGATAAAAAAGTTTTAGTTCAACAAAACTTGTAAATTGAGAAATTAAGCTTCTATGTTTTCATTTAAATATCTCACTTTCTATGAATATTCCATCATAATAGCATTCATAACATTACCCAGTTATATTGACATTCGCACGTTTATTTACCACCCGATTTATTTTCTCACAAATGCCCTTTTGAATCCTATTTTCTTATCGTCAGTTTTCAAATTATTATCATTTTCAAAAATTTTAATAAGGGATAAAAGTAAATACTCGAGAATAGAATTATAATTTTAGAAATGCTTTTTTTTTATTTTTTCTATTTGAAATACACTTCTAT
>JAUEJJ010000017.1:6013922-6028535 GCA_032164275.1 Synergus coniferae | reverse complement strand
AAGTAAATACTCGAGAATAGAATTATAATTTTAGAAATGCTTTTTTTTTATTTTTTCTATTTGAAATACACTTCTATAATTATGGAAATAAAAGTAGACCAATTGGGTTAGTCACAGAGATATATTTAGAAAAAATCGTTAATGAACTTGTATACTAATTAAATTAGCCTTTTCGAGTTCAAATCCAATGCACATAGATATCTCAAAGTCCAAACATGCAGTGTACGTAGAAGATAAGCCTCTGTATAAACTTCGTATCAATGTCCGCTGATTTCTGTACACCAACTGGGTCGGTTTATGAACGAGATAGAAAAAGTCTATCTTTTTAAAGACCAGGGCAATTAAGAATTACATCACGAAATCATCTGATCTTTTTAGAAATATTTTTTTTTATTATTTAGAACTAGTAATTTTCCTTAAATAATAAGTTGATCTTGGTACTTTAATTATTAATACATTAATTAACTTCTTTTCAGTTTGTTCAAAAATTCATTTGGCACTAATTCAAATTTATAAGTTTCCTGCTGAAAATATATTGTAAAATTGCTTTTCCTGAAGAACAAGATTAGAATAACTAAACTATTAACCATAATTTGTATAAAGATATAGGCTACTTGTTGATAACAAATAATAATTATGCGTTTGCTTCAGGAAAAGAAATATTTTCGAGTCTGTAGATTAAAGCTCAGAATATCTGTTTTAAAAAATCGTAATAATTTTAATACTGAACTTTTGGGCCCGTGATATTGAAAGTGCGGCCCTTTTAGCAGATGTGCTGTGACGAATAATTAATATTACTTTTCTTCGAGAAGTATGCGGATCACGCGCCAGAATAAATAAAAAAATTGATGATCGAATGAAGCAAACCTCATGACAGAGAAATCAACGCCGTTGTGAAATTTCAAAACCGCCGATTATTTTACTTTGAAAACCGCAAGCCTAGCTAGACCTCAAAGGATAACTTTTTCTTTTTAAAAAATTCTAGTAAATGTAGAATGTTCAAAAAGCAAAATTTTATTGTCAACATATTTGACCATATAGAGATTTCATAATCTTCGAGCGTGAAGATTTCTAAATCGATTGTCTTTTGTAGAACATTAGGATGTTGATTCGCCTCGTGTTGATAAATAATCATAAGCTTCGAATTATTCAAAAGGTGCTATAATCAGCATCTGCAATGTTTTGTTTTGTCCTATTGATAGAAAGGATTTGTACGTACACATAAAAAACATAAACTTTTACCATAATAAAGTCATAAATAATTTAAAAAAATAGTTCGCTAAATTTAAATAAAGATTTGAAATGATGATTTGAGATGAAATGATTTTCCACGGTCGTCAGATATTGGATATACGTATTTCTAGCTATCTCGTGGTTAGCTTGGTAAACAATTAGGTAAATTAGTGTAAATGAGACTAATAAAACCACCGACGCTACTGAGTTCTTCATAGCAAAATGTAGTGATACAGAATTTCATATATGAATGTTCTTTAAGTGCGATGATACTTTTCCTCCATAGAACATATTGTCTATACACATTATATAATTACACACGTGCGAAATCTTATCTCACCCCTTAAAGGAATAAAACATGTTTTAGCATTACTCTAATTACACTGATTAGCACGTCCTTCAGCTTCATCGTTAATAACAGAACAAAATGTTCCAAACGTTTATAACAAAATATAGAAGTATTATAGGCAAATAATGGGGCTGAAAAATAATATATAATAGGGCTGAAAACAGTCTAGTTATTTTAAAAATGCGGGTAATTTATTCTTTTTGATCAGAATGCTCTCAATGTGAAGTAAAAGTAAGCACTTTTTGTGTGATTCTTTTTTCAATCCGAGCTTTCGAAATCTGTCGAAATTTTTATGTTAAATATTCTTCTAACTGAAAAGTCTTAATATCTTGAAGACTTTTCAGTTTGAGCAGTTTGAATAAAAGAGGACAAAGAACTCTCTAAAAAAGAATTCCCTGTGTACAGTGTGAGTTTTGTCAAGGGGGTGTAAATAAGTAGAGCATGCAGAACAGACATCATAATCAGCAAACATAAGATCGAGGTGATACGTAGTCAAACAAGATCATCTTTGCTCTTCGTAGTCTCGTAAATCACCCACTTCTGGCATTTCATTATGCATACATCCAAAGTAAATCGATTCGCTTTAATCATTTTACTTATCCCAATCGATCGTTTCTCAACATTTGAAAGAATGTGTCTGCAGTTTGTCTCACCATTCAAACGCACCTTATGCAAAATACCTTATTAAAAAAAGAATGACTGGTCATTACTTGAACCTGTTATTCAATGACAGAATGATGACAGATATATTGTAGTCCACTCATGTGATGCGGAAAAGAATAGAAAGTTTTTCTAAAGATCACCACTTTTCGTCTGTTTAAAAGCTGACGAGGTTCGTCACTGTTATACAGTATTATTGAAGATGCTCAAAAGTATACTTCGGTTTTGTTGTGTGGATCATTCTTTGCTTATAAAATTTGGTAAAGAAAAATATTTTTACAGATTTGATAATTAAGTAGAACTCATATTTTAGCGGAAGGGTAGAGACAAATTTTATTGGGTGAATGAACTTTTACTTTTAGTAGCAAACTTAGCAACTGCCTAATTAATATTTTATTTTGAAATACACTTTCACTCCAGTATTAAATGAACTTTTAAGTATCAAATGCTTTGTCACTTTTCATCTAATTTATTATTGAATGATACTATTTCATCTTTGAACGTTTTAAATCTGTGTTCAAATTTATTTTCATGGTCGAATATTTTTAAATTTGATCGCCTTTAAATTTATACAAATCAACTTTATAGATCTTTCTCACGTATATTGAAAGATTTAACAGTAAAGTTGAAAAGAAACTCTTAGTTACAATTAAATCATCGAAAATTTTGAACTTTCTTTTTCTATATAATTATTTCTAGTGTGATTCCTTTAAAAAAATAATTTCTCTAAAATTACTCTACATTGTAGTTTTAATAGAAAGGGTAGAATTTTCTGATATGAAATCATTCCAGTTTGACTAAAAGATCAATAGACAGTAAATAAATACCTGTAAAATATTATTTCTTTATCTGTTTTCTAAGATTTCAAATTGAAATAAGAAAATTTTGTTTTCAATAAATGTTTGCAACTATTGTAAATTCTTTCATGCTACAAATGAATAGATATTATATTTGTAGTTGCTTTCAGTATATCTTTGAGTTTACCAATAATGCGACGTAGTATCTTCATTGGAAAAGCACCACACGTTTTATCATTCGGATTGAGAGTAACGAACCTCAGAAGTACGTGCAATTTTTTTCAAGATTCAAGGAAATAGGGGTTTTCAGGAAGAATTGAGGAAACTATTTTGTATCACAATTTAAAATCAAATTGGTACCGAAATTACATTCTGCTGATATTTAAAAAAAAAATTATAATATTTGTAATAACTGACAGAAAAAAAAATAAGGATAAGAAATGTGTTAAGAAGGTTCTGAAATTAAAAAGCAAATATATAAAAAATGATAGACTGACGTAAACTGAAAAAGACACTTTTAGGGTAATTGGTAAAGCAATGTTTATTGTTATTATAATAATAATTATCTTTTTTTCCAAGAAAGACCAGAAGCTGGTTAGCGAGTGGGTTGAAGTGTTCTAAGGTAACAAATGTAACAAGGCCAATTCGCAGGTCTCGAGAGCGAATCAGGAGATGAGAATTCCAATTTTTGGGAATTGGAATTGGAACCCGTCAACCAATCCGCTTTT
This sequence comes from Synergus coniferae, assembly GCA_032164275.1. Taxonomy (NCBI): domain Eukaryota; kingdom Metazoa; phylum Arthropoda; class Insecta; order Hymenoptera; family Cynipidae; genus Synergus; species Synergus coniferae. Next base: position 6,024,768 of record JAUEJJ010000017.1, on the reverse strand, counting down.
AAGAGTCTTTGTCTCTTCCGTCACCATTACCCATACCAGCCCATACCTATTAACTTGTCAATGAAATGCCCATGCTTCAAAGACGCTTCACCATTTGCAAGTCTTACCTTTCAATACAAGCGTCTGGAAGAAAAGTATCCGTTTCGCAAAGCCCTCTTCTCTTTTCTCATTCGGTAAATGAATAATTTTTATTCATTTTTAATACATTCATATTTTTATTTATATACATATTTATATAAATTTATATACATTATTTATATACATATTCATTATGTGCATCAAAATATTATCGAAGAATTAAAAATTGCTAATTTCTGTTACCCTATTAAGAAATATCATTTTCTAAGCAGTTCCTGAGATTATAATTTAATGAATAATTCAATATATAAATTCCGTGATTGAAAAACCTCGTGACTTTTTAAAGTATCAGATTTCGCTGAACAGTTCAATTTTATTCGGTGAGTGACTGTGTTTCACATTTAATTCTTCCTGTTTCTTATCTTCATATTAACGAAGCTGAAACCATTCTTGAGAAAAAGCAGTAAACGAAGGAACTGTTTTTTTTTATCAGGGTAGAGATAAATAATAATTCATATATTGAATGTGTGTTCAACCTATGCGAACATGACATACATGTAAAACGCTGATTATTATAATGGTCATTTGTATTATTTTGCCTTCGGAAGTAGATACGACCTCAATCTTTATTTCATTTTTCCTCAATTATGATTATTATTATGTTTTTATTGTTCTTATTTATAAGTGACAAGAAGATACTTCTTCGATTCAATGACCTTGCGGCTTCAACTTTCATTCAAGAATTAATGCAAAATCTAGGCGTTAAATCTCATTAGCAGATTTTTAATTTCGCGCTGAATCATATACTAATTGAAATATTGGAAGTTCCGTGTGGTTATTATGACACGGAGGTGACACATTATTACCTTAGTTGCTTATTAATGTTTTGGAATTTCTAATGGGAAACATTTGATCGTTTATGAGGATAAATGGCATAATCTTCCTATAAATAACGAGAAAACTTTAAGAAGTTTTTAATCTTTCTCTGCGGTGAAGAAATTCTTGAATGTCTTATTTCTCCATCAGATCATAAAATTGCATAAAAAAATTAATAAAAAATACCCTTTAAAATTCCGTTCCAGTGGGCAAACGATATTAAAAATGTTTCTGGATCGCTCCATACATAGAGAATGCTCCTAGAAAATTCGGAAAGACGCTTCAAAGATGTCTTTAGAACAAGTTTGGAGCATAAGGTGTAGGGGACGCTCCTGCTGGCACGTTTTTGGGATATCGTTTGCCCAGTGAATTCTTAGTAAAAAAAAATAAATGAAGAAATAAAAATGAATGAAAGAAAATGTAAAAATGTTGGATTTTCAGTGACGACTTGAAAGCTTTTACGGAGAAGTTGAACATATATAAGTCGAACATATCCTTGTTATATAACAAGGTCATCGAGAAGAAAGGGCCAGGCTAATAAGGTAATTCGAGTGTTATTCGTGCATTGTAAAAGCCCTGGGTCGCCGATAACGATACAGGAAACTTCATATCGAAGAAGATAGCGAGTTCTCATTGAAAGGCCATCGCCAAAGATAAAAGTCTTCTCGCGAAAGCTCTTAGGCAGTCCGAGTGTCCAGCGTGTTGGTGAAGCATTTGTGGTTGAAACTGAGTTTTAATCGCCCTCAATGATGATTTCGTGACGAAGGTTTTATCGGCCTCGAGGAAGAGCCGCTTCGGGGAATAGAATTTCCTCATCGTGAGAGAGATCGTGTCCACCTTCTGGAGGAACATGTCCAAGAAGCAATGGATGGTCCTGTTGATGCTGTTCTTGACCTACCTACTTCTGGGCGCAGCGATCTTCTACCACATCGAGAGTCGCCTCGAGGTCGAAAAAGTCAAAAAGGCCAGAGAAGAGCGCATCGAGATTAATAGTGAGTTCCTTTTTTTCTCTCAACATATTACATATTTTTCTACCACTGCATTCTTCCAAAACAGAACTTTTTTTTATCCATTTTTCTTGGAGACTCGATAATTTTTACGAATTTTTTAAAACATGACTACTGATAACAGTGATTTAATACATATATTCAAATAACTAATCAATCAAAGATTACAATTTTTTCTGCATGAAGAGATAGTGAAAAACATTAAATAATTGTAAAAGTAAACTTTCTGAAATATTTATCAGCCCTTTCCGTAATATGTTAGTGTAATTATCTAATGGAATTTTAATCTTAGTTGACGTATCCACTTAAGATAATTGTAATGATAAAACGTTTTTATAAAACATTTGAAGATATCTTTAACACATTTCTTCTTCTATAAAGAAGAAATGTGTGTTTTCTATCATTTTCTCCCATGCTCTCTCTCCGTTTTTGCTATACATTTTTAACAATAATTCTTGAATTACCAACCTTTCAATCTTAATTATTAGTTTAAAATAAATTTTTGCCTTTTGTAAATTGAATAAAGAGAATATCAACATTTTCTTTACAAGAGTTAAAATCCATTTAAGTGCATTAAAATAGAAATCAGCATAACACCTTTTTGGGAAACTAGAACAGCAAATGCTTAACGCAAAAAAAATACGAGCGGCTTCAAATCAAAAGAATCTCTTTATAAAATTATCTGAATTACAAATCATGCTTCATGTGGTACAATCGTATTCCCGAGACAGATCGTTTCGCCTAGAAAAAATGGCAAAAAGATAAGGATCAAATAAAAAATTTGTTGAAGAAAATGAGGAAAACATATCTCTTATTTATTATATCTGCACACAATTCGGATGATTTCATTTGTTGACGTGAAACAAATAAATATTTGTTATCTTTGGTCGATATGTCGTCTAAGAATTCAACCTTTCTTTGTGTACTGATCGAATATCAAGCTTAATATGTTTAATAGCCCCCTGATATCACCGCATTTTGGATATTGTAAAATTTTCCATAATTTGTGATACCCATTCGACTGATAAGTCCTTAATCCTCCTCAAGAGTCTTTAATGAAAAAAAGAAAAAAATTAAGTCAAATAACATGAGAGAAGAAAATAGAAACTGAAAAGACAGAAAAGAAGACAAAGATGGAAAAGTTTAAAATCAGCCTAAAAGCATCATTATGGAAATTATCACGTGCCAAAAAAGGAGTGATATGTAAATTCCAATTAAAGTGGTCATAAAAAATGTTCGAATTCATGAAATACTGAAATTCTCCCCAGAACTTTTCGCTGTAAATCCTAAAGACATAAGTCGTATTTTCAAAATAGTCGACAATGGCAGATTTAAATGAATAATAATACCGTCAGTTTCCTTCCTCTGATGGTCATATTGTCAATTCGACTTGCGTTTCAAATACCGCAAGACTAAAAGGAATCATAAAACAGAAGAATTTAGCTGTTTGTAAATCCCCGAACTCATGATTTGTTTGACAGCTTCTTATTGCTGGTAAATGATTCGACTATTAAGTATTTAGCTAAAATAAATTACAGAATTTGTCAGATGTGCTTAAGTTTCTTTAAAAAAGAAATAATTAAAAACGTGTAACAAGTATTGCACTCTCAACTATATTATAAATGTTTCGACGATTTTTATATTCATGACTGTGCCTTCAACATTATAGTGAATGGAAGGCTAGCTCTGTTTGGTGACAAGTCACAATGTCGTTTTGTTAAGAGACTAGCACTGAAACCAGTGTCAGTGTCATTAAGACTCTTTTACGAAAGAGAGAATAATGCCACCGCTCCTCGATCCAGAACAATTTACGACATTGAATGCCAGACAGTCTATTCACATCGATCGATATAATTGCAAGGACCATGAACCCAACCGATCATCATCTAAACTTCCTGCTTACGATTACTTTTTACCCACACCCTCTAGTTCATTACCTAGGCTCGATTCAAAAATCTTCATTGCTCATTTAATTGGGTCAGCTCTATAGCCACAATATTCTTTGTCAAAAATTCTATTCAAAAACAGATCTAATAGTCCTTATTGTAGAAAAAATGAAAAAATTGTAGATATGTAATTAAAATTTTATAAATTGTTCAGATAAATCTCTGATACGCCACTTGTCTAACACTTACATAAGTGCATCAAATGCGGTGACTTCTAAGTAAAAGATAACAATTATTTATCTATCAAAACCGAAGTATCGAGATCTCAGTAAACACAATCGACAACATCTAAATCGATATCTTGTGAATTTGTGCTCAATAGCAGTACGCAATTATTATTATCTGGGAATCCGCTAATCCATTAATTGACGTAACAATATGACATGCCTGCCATTAATTGATAATCGATTTCGCATCATTTTCACACCCCGAGTGACCAACTAATCTGCTAATTAAAGCATTGCAATTAATTCTTTACGTTCTTTAATTTAATTAAATGTATCTGAGCATTACAGAAAAAGAGAAGGTATTTATATAATAAAGCCTTGTTATATAATCATATATGTATAATATTATATATTTAAAGTGTTCAAAATCCTTTCTCTTTAAAGAATATTTAAGTTCGATCACTTCTTTACTTTAAATCACTTTATTTCCACCTGGGGAAGACTTACACTTCAATTATAAAAATAATTTTGAACTATCTATTTGTCCTCTTCTCTGTAATTAAATCTAAAAGAAACAATAAGTCGCCTTGACCTGATGCAAAATGATTTGACAAATAGTTTCAAGGTAAAATAAATTTTGAGATTTCTAAACCTTGGAGTTTATTGTTATTTCCTAAAAATTCCGGATTGCTCCACATCGCAAGTATAAATTAATTACAATGCTAATGACGAATTGCTTTGCGTCGCACGTATACGAATGAATTTTTATTATTGTGCATTTGCGCAGCTACTAAAAGAGATATTATTTTCAAATTGAGTTATGTTGTTTGATTAAGTGCCTGATCTTGCAAGTTGTGTAGATTAATTAATAGAAAATTATGCAATTAAGGAAGGAAGAGTTTGTGTATTTAACTGTTACAAATTCTCTTTTTCTCACACTTCCACACCTGGGTATTTTTAAACTGACCAATTGAATAAACTGGCAATGACGTTGGTAAATATCAACTGATAAGATAATAGGTTGTAATAGACTGGAAAATAGCCCTCTGCCAAAATAAGTGGCTGGATGAACCTGTACAATAATCAAATAAACGATTATGCCTACATATCTCAAATCGAATATTCACATCAATGATATTTAAGTTATACCTTCTCGTATTGGATCGTACAATTTTGACGTCAAGAATAATAAACAGAAATTACATGATTGTTTACAATGTTCTCTATTGCTTTAGAAAATGTTCCTTTGCATATTTTATGTAGTCTGCAGCTTTTTAATTTACGATTATGATTTCCTTATTGACATATTCATTAACTGAAAAATAAACTTGGCTTCGCAATAATATAATATGAAACTTTATAAATACAGAAAATCAATTTTTGAAACGATATCTAAACTTTTTGTCATGTCGATGATCCAAAATATTGAGACTTAGAAAGTGAAGTCTGTTGCATAAATTAAAAAAATCAAGATAGTGAAAATGTATTATACATATTTCGCATATAGATGGGTGTATTCTAAACTGGACTAACGAGTTGCTCAAGCATTCAAATTATTCAAAGGAATTTGCAATTAGAACATGTTTCAAACTAGAAATGAAAATTTGCTTCTGAAATCCAAATAAAATTGATGTACAGAATGTTGTCTAATCAGAAAAGAAGCATTTTCTTCACCGAGAATATTTAATTTTGTATATACACTTTTTTAGGATTGAAAATAATTATTTAAATATTTACTTTTAGCCTTGCTAAATCAGCACTATATGCCAAATGATCCAGCCGCCGATCACCACCAGATTTTGCAAAAGCTAAGTAGCTATTGTGGCAAGTCTTTTCACAATTATTCAGAAGGAGAAACAGATCAGCTAAAATGGGATTTCTACAACAGTTTCTACTTCGCCTACACAGTCGTCAGTACAATTGGTAAGTGAGTTTGAGTTAGATTAAAACTCTTGAAATTTTTCAGTATTACAAGAATTTCATCTTTAGGGTATGGAAATTTGGCACCGACGAACATGCTGGGTCGAATCTTGATGATCTTCTATGGTCTCATTGGAATTCCGATGAATGGAATCCTGCTCTCTCAACTGGGTGAGTTCTTCGGACAGGTCTTCGTCAAGGCCCATAAAAAATACAAATCATATCAGCAGGACCATAATGACTGCCAAAAGAAGCACAACACCCTGGAAACAGGAAAGGCAGGACTCGCGATGCAAATCTTTATGTACCTGGTACCAGGATTTGTAATGTTTATTTTCTTTCCGGCATTCCTCTTTTCTCACTACGAGGGATGGAGTTACGACGAGGCTGTTTACTATGCATTCGTCACACTGACGACTATAGGTTTTGGAGATTATGTGGCAGGTTAGACACGCATTTCTGGCTTTATGCTTCTAACATACTTCATCAACTGATAATTAATGCTTTACATTATTCCTCACATCATTCACTTTAAACTGGAACCAATTCAGCGAATATTTTCTTGTGAATAACTATCGAAATTAACCAATCCGTTCCACTATCTATTTAAATATAACTTGAATAATATGAATTTTTATATTATTATGACATGAATTAATAACTTTGATTTGAAACATGCAAGCTTGTTGGATAATTAACTGACGTAAGTAATTTGGTAGAGTGAGTTTATAATCAGAATCGATAATGATAATTAAGGCTAAAAAATTAACAATTTGATTGAAACCACCAGGACAAGACAACACGAAAGGAAGTGGAGTTTTATTCATATTGTACAAAACTTTCCTCATCTGTTGGATATCTTTTGGATTGGGTTACATTGTCATGATCATGACCTTCATTGCTCGAGGGATGAGGAGCAAAAAAATCGCAAGAATCGAGCACAAACTGGCCATGAATCTCAAGCACACTCAAAGCAAGATTTGGAATGAATTTAATAAAGAACTCAGCTATTTCAGAAGAGTTTTCAATGAACTGCAATTGTCGAAAGTCAAGGTAAACAGCCGAATACTTCAAGTAAAGATCCCATCAATCTACAAATTACTTTCATGCCTATTATGCAATATTTTGTTTTGTGCAGAGAGTCTATGTTGATGAATACGATTACGACACACCAACTCCCAAATTCTCAAGAAGCAACAGCTTTCCTGATTTAAGAGAACTTATCTATGGAGGACTTGAGATTCCCGAACCTCCTTGTCCTAGAAGAAGGGCTAATAGTGAAGTTGTGCCTCTGGTGAGATTCTTTCTAAATATATCAGAACGAAAAGAATAAGAATTGAAAATAATCTATCAAATTTTCCAGGTTCGAGTTGCTCGAGTAGTATCCGAAACAGATCTTCAACGAATCGACAAGAACGCAACCTTCGCAACTCACGCAATGGTTCAACCAGCTGAATTACTGGCTCGTCTCGTCAACATTCTAGGCTACATACCACCTCCTGATGATGAAGAAGAAGCCGAGACTAAGGAAGGTATCCAAGGCTTCAGTGAAAAGGAAATATTAGCCAGTGAAGTTCCTTGGAATGACTCTGAGTGGATACTAGGGGGCGATAAGATTCCCTACCCTAAACCAAGATCCCGTGCCAGCAGCGAAGTCAGATTAGAAAAACCAGACATCAACTACCTCCAGGAAAATGGGGAGTGGACCTGGTCAGGACCAGCAGCTTCCAGTAAACTCCAGGAGATGATCAAGTCTCGTAGATCAACCGTCAAGGACTTCAAATCCAAGTTCCCTTCTATAGCTTTACCAAAGTCAGTCCAGAAGAACTTTTTGCCTCGATGGATGCGAAACTTGTCTAACAAAAAGTCATCAGAGGATTACACGAGAAGTACAGTGTCAGTTGGAGAAATTGATGAACGAGATAGGGAAGCTTTGCAATCACAGATGATCAGAAATCACTCTTCTAGAACATCTACTACTCGTCCTTATTTTACTCATACAGGGGCCGGAAATACAGGATTGGAAGGTCTTTTAGAGGAAACTTCTTTGGCAGATTTTATTAGGGCGCTAACTAGGGTCGGAGCTCCTGAAGATTTCTCCAGAAAGCCTCAGAGAAAGATGGGAACTGCTTCCTTAACTCCGCCAAAGCTTCCTAGTCTCTTTACACTTTTCTCACAACATTCAGATTTGGCTTCTGCAAATCAGAGTCATCAGAATACTATTACAGCTGCTCATAATGCTGCATCTAGGAGATTTTCTTTGAGGACTGTGGAAAATTCGGGTAGTTCTACGCCTATTAATAGTAGAAGGAGTTTTGCACAACCTCCGCCTGTTACAAAAGGAAGAAGGTTTTCTTTGAGGCCCGTTGTGACTCCAATTGGAACGCCTCAATACATTTCGCCTTATTTGGTAAGAAATGTTTAGATCTTTCTTTTTCAACTGGTACATATATCCTCGATTAATTTTATTTCAATCTTTCTAGGGAAACCAGTCGGAACCACCGCCCTATACAAATGAGTCTTTCAACGTCGAGTGTCCAAAAGAACCTCTGATGCAATTGGAAGGTGCTCCAGGTGTTTCAGCCCCAATATCAACATCCACAGAAGTTCGTCGATTTTCTCTAAGACCAGCTCAACTTGACAATCCCCCAATGCTGCTGGCCACTTCAGTATCCCTAAATCCTCAACCAACCCAGCAAACGAGAGTACTTCCTCGCTGGAAAGCTGGCATGCTCCAGCGACAGATTAGCAAAAAGAACCTTCAACGTAGAGTCCGAGCTTTCAGTCTTAGTGATGTTCACTCTGATATTACAGATAGGAATACTGGGATCAGTCCTCTAGCCTTTGATAAATCAAGAACAATTACAACTCTTGTTGGTCAAAAGGAGCCTTCTAAATTTACGGGCAGAGCGACTACATCAGCAATTCAGAAGACAGTCACGATTGTCTCTCCCCAGAATAAAGCTTCAAGTTCCAGGACTTCAGATTCCAAACAAGGCTTTTTGTGCAAGAGAGGTTATTCTGAAAGTGAAGGTGAACCAGAAATTTCTTGGGACAACGCTTCTCAGTTTTATAAGGACTTTTCCTCGAACAGGAATCCGTTTGATGAATTCTCTAAATCTTCATCCGAATCCCAGTCACTGAATAAGAATCCTTTTTCCTTTAAACTCGGATCTGATGATTATGAAACAAGTCCTTTGTCTGAAACAAGTAAAGGAGTCGTCAACCCTAAGTTTGCTGCACTGAAGACTTATCCAAGTTCTCAAGGAGCAACAAAATTAGCAACTGTCTATTCAGATGACAGGCTTTCTTGCCAAGACACAGATCAGAGTGACGATTCATTCACCTCTGAATGTGTCATCGCTCTCAAGAAAAAATCTACAGGTAATCTTCAGGATTTAGATAGAAAGACCGAAGGTAGGCAAACATCTCTTTTGGAAAAGGAACCTAGCGAAAAGGAACTAAGTGGGGAAATTTCAAAACCTACTCAGCTAACATATCTTGCAAAAGGTCAGGCAACTCTTTCTGCAAAAAATGGAGATAAGAAGCCAAGTGAAAGAAAAGTTTCAATTGTATCTATTGAACCCTGGTCCGACTCAAGTAGAACAACTTCGACGAGTTCTGAAAGCCCGACTGGAGTCAGAAAGAGTTTAGAAGTCAAGTCGCCAAAATTGTTTGAAGTCAAGGTGGAAAAAGCAGTCAATTCTTCTGATTTTAAAGCAACTATTGAAGTTGAAGTCGATGAAGAAGGGTCGCTAACGGAAGTCAAGGTTGAGGGACCAAAAACAACAGTTTTAAATTCTGAGTCTGCAGCCGAGAAATCTTGTCCAGAATAAATGTGCGTTGAATATAAATAGAGATTTTTAATTAGAAATATCTAAGAGGAAAGAGAACAATTTTAATTCTATATTTTAAAACTCTGACGTTTTATTTTTATACTTTAGTTCTCGAATAAAATGGAGTGATGTTTTTTAGAAAAAAATATTGATCGTAGATGAACATATTGTTATATAAATAAATAGGTATTATAGTGAAGCTAGTTTAGATTGTAAATAAAGACGACGATTCGACGATCGTTACCGACAATAGTGTTAAACACTGCGCACTGAAATATTATAATTCCAAAGTCCGGGGATTATTATTGCGTTCTTATGAAGCATGAACTTCGTATTAAAGAATAACACTGTGATAGAATCACGATATCTAGTTATTTACTCGGCTGGTACGAGTTAGGTATTATTTTAAATTTTAATTGAATTCGCAGGTGAACGTAAAGTGACTAACTGCTAGATGCGTTGAGCGTTGAATTGTAAATACTTCAGTATTTTATATAGCAAAATTATAACTAGAATAAAAAATCCACCTAGTAAAAAATGTTGTTTATTATTATAGGAAGGAAAAAATGAATAAGAAATCGTGAATTTCAGTCAAATAAAATTTTATTTCAAGATTCATTGCAATAAATAAAGTTTGGCTTTTTGTAAGTAAATGTCGTATAACTGAGGACTCAACACATGAATTATCTTATCTTGTCTTTAAATAAGAACCATGCGGTACTATGAAAACTAAATCTACTTTCTATACTAAAATTGAATAGAAATCCGTACTTTTCATACATCAGTGTGTCTCTGAAGTTTCTGCACAGCTTAACTTCGGCTTAATCGTTGATACTGAATAGAAAATTATTTTGTACAAATCTCGTTGAGGTAAATATTCATGCATCAAGAGCCATAAGGTTTTAAATGCTTATTTTGACAGAAGTTATAAATAACTTTTAACAGTATATTGGCTAAGGATTTGTTCGTGAATTTACAATCCATTTTCGAATCTCCTGGACGAGTTCTTTCCTCGG
>JAUEJJ010000017.1:5992140-6008013 GCA_032164275.1 Synergus coniferae | reverse complement strand
TAGCTTCTCTTTTCGGACGAGGTTTCAAAATTAGTCTCGTACCTGTGGGGTCACGACTGTCGACGTGTTGCGAAATTGTCGGGCAGCGACGACGAAATTCGTAAGCATCAGACGAAACATGATTCGAGGAGGAATACCGTAACCAGAATGAAAGAGAAAAGTCCGCCTCAGTGTTGATTATCGAACTACTTAAAACACCAGACATAATTTAAGTTAACAAGCTAGCATGCAGCCACCACAGAAGACTGTCTTTTAACTTTTATTCAAATTCACTGTATTCTTTAAAATTTTGAAAAATCGGGATGCAGGACATAAATTAATATCAAAAGTAATATAGTCTAACTATAAATAGGTTTTGGGTTTAATGGGAGGATGTTAGTAACCATAATCGCCAAATCCGACCATATCGCAGCTTTCGACGAGTCGCTATTTCTAGCCTAAATATTTTACTATTTAATTATAAATTTTAATTAGGCAAGTGTTCCTCTGTGGCAGTGCTGCAAGCCCGCAACTACTGCCTCACCTTTTTGTCTAGGTCTTTACCATCAGACACTTCGGGATTTATTAGACGATTGACTTTATTCACCAAAAGTGAATTTTCTCCTTTTAGAGTAACGAATTTTGAGCGTTCTACTGGAGTATAGCTTTTCATATTATCAAACCATCGTTTCAAGTGGGGCCAACTTTTTAATTCTCCATTTACATGTTTATCACACAAGTCAAATAGTTTGGTATCCTTATCTGTGGGAATCCAACCACAAACATAGCTAACTTCTGCCAGATCTTTATTTATGATCGCTAATTCTGATTTTATTTCTGCTGAGGTTTTAGGTTCCTAGGATCGAAACCAAGTTTAAAAATGTAAGTTCTTAAAATCAAACTGCTAAGATGACATTACTCTAAATAGTAGAAAAAAATTATGTAGAGGATTATTTGTCTGCTTTTAACATCATTTTCAATCCAGGTTTATTTTGAAGTGTTAGCTTGTTTGTACATGTGAACATGCACTGATGTGAAGTGATAATTGTTATAACATGTTAATACATAACAGTAATTAGTAGTTACGGATTAAGAAGCAGCAACACATTTTTCACGAATCTTCTTGTTTGATTATGTCCGTGCTAAATTTAATTCTTTATCGAAGTAAAAAATGACGATAAATTTACACATAATCAATTTGGCAAAATATACACACTTAAAGAATTTAATAGACTGTTGTTAAATCTTCGCTATAGCACACTTTTAAGATTGGAACTATTCAATTTGAAGTAGGAACTACACAAAGTATTGTAAATCTTGTATGTAAGAATTTATTCAAACTCTTTTATAATTACAACAGTCCTTATTTTTTATTATTTTCCTTAAGGATTTTAATACGTCTTCATAATAAAGTAGAGCCTGGTAGAGGATAAAATTATCTAAACATTGACAGTGACACACATAAAATGGATGATGAAATTTTTCTCATCATGTACAAATTGTTTACATTTGCAAAATTTTCACTAAAAAGTGCAACACTTAATCAAAATTAAGTAAATTTCACATAGAATTAGTCACACCATGTGAAATTCCGAGAAGATTTAATTAACCGAGCAAAAATAACAAAGAAAATAACATTTAATAATTATAACCTAAAAGATTTTGCTTCAAAAAATTTCAAGAACAAAACCAGAATTAAATAATTAAAAATTAAGTTATATTAAATGATCGTAATGAGACCAAGAAGATAAACGTTTCAGAAAGGTCAAGACTCGGAAAGAAACGGCAAATATGGAATAATTTTAGAACGGAGCCCTGTCAATGAAACCGGTGATCGAGATTAATTCCTTTCGCTCAACTTTCTAATTACAGAACAATGATCGGTATCATTTTCTTGGAACGGGAGAAAGTCATGTGTATCAAATTTCCCTTGAATTGACAAATTTTTTGTAAAAATTGACTGGATACGACATCCTACTCCATATGCATTGTGCGATTCTACACGGAACTAGTGAGTGTAACCCATTAATCGAATTATGCAGTAGAATGTTCAAATTAAAAGAAAACTTACATGAGCAATATCTGCTTTTTCAGCTTTTAATTTTCGTACAAGATTTCCTTGTTGTTTTATCTGCTCAATAAGTTTTGTCTTCGTTTCATCAGCCATCGCGTAACACGAGGTTAACTTTTTCCAAAACTCTTCAGTCCAATTCCATGCGTACCACGTGACAGACAAACATCGACTGAATCATTCCCACCAATCCCAACTCAAGGAACGTGGCACAAGTTTACGCGGAAAACCACCAGGCGCATGGTCTACTCGTGGAGGCGGGCCTGGTAGTAAAATTTAGAATGGATTTAAAAGTTAGAGTTCGTTTTTGCGGTGTTTTCTCTTTATTTACCCGGGAGTGTTGTGAATTTACGAGAAAAATCCATTCGCGGCGGTCCGTTTTTGTGGAATTCTCACACTCCGATCTTTAACCTTTAACTTATTCGAGGTACAACTTGTTTTCGTAGGTTTCACCAATTTTCATTGTTTATTCAATTATTTTTTACTTTACTGTTGTATTTTGTGATTTTCTGATTTATTTTGATGTAGAAAATGTCCTAACTTCTAAAAATTGTATTTATGTATTGCCAATGTTTCTCAAATTTTGAAGTTTTGTAATGCTAAAATCGTGTTAACTTTTTGGTAACTCGCTGCATAGTTAAAGGGCAAAACGCATTTCTGAAGAGAAATTAAGCTAACCTCTTTCTTTTTTAACAGATTTTAAATTTTAAGTGGTAAAATACAAATGTAGGTATCAAAAGTTACAAAATTAAGCCTCTGGATACTGTAAGGGTATATAAAATTCAAATGGCCGTTCCATTAAATGTTTGAAATATATATATTTCAAAAATTTATTTTTCAAAATCGATACAGGGACTAATAACTGGAACGACCACTTGAATTTGATATGCCCTTACAGTATCCAGAGGCTCAATTATAAATTTTTGTAAATATAAAAAACTCTATAGAAGGAAAATAATTAATCTCTAATGCTATTATAAAAACAAAAAGTCCGATTATATATATAAGATACATTTTTCCCCTCGAGTTCTAACTTTCTATGTTGGCACCAATAACTAAAACTTTTTCTAAAATATCTACGTTGTAAGGAGATATAAATTGACCATTCACTTGTTAAACCTTCACTTTTTTCGTTTCGTAGCTCTTTCGTCGGTTTGTATAGCTTGAAATTGCAAAATTTAACTGAATATATTAAAAGATTAAAACTAAAAAAATAACAAAAGACAGAAATTTGATGCCTTTATTATTTTTTCTTTATTGAGTTTTCTTTGTTTAGTTAGTTGTAAAATTAAGACTTGAAAATATTGAAAAATATTGGCAATAGTTTAAATGCAGGCCTGCATTTCTGGTAGGACTCGATTGGGGGCTCGACTAGTTATAACGTTGTTATAGCGTGTAAATACTTTCATTTTATCGACAGTCCTTATGCAATGATAGATCTCATTACCGGAATCGGAATTTACGTACCACCTGGAACCTCTATAACTTTCATTTACCTTGAAATAACGATTTTACTTTATCTAGCAAACATTCTTGATATAAACGTAATATACAGTTCCTGTCCATAATCGCGCATATAAAAAAATAGAAAACATAGTATTGCATGTACTAGTTCTACTTTAAATTAAATGATAAAGTACCATAAAAGTTTGCTGCGCTCATAATACATAAATGAAATCGCTTTTCTTTCACTTTTCATTAAATTAATCTAATTTATGGCTATTCTACTTTAATCACTTAATTTTTCAATCAAATTATTATGTTTAAGGAATAAAATAACAACGAAACAAAGGACGTATGTACATCTAGATAACTTTTATTAACCAATATAATCGTTATCGTTACAAATTACGCAAATGAGACATGCGCGTACGTGCCATTCAACGGATACAATGAAACGTTAACATTACAATCAATGATCTTGCGAATGAATGAATTAAACCTTCTTTATCACTATTTGGATTAAGAACTGGTTACTCGACAACATGTATGCATTTTTTAATTACCTTGTTCTTTTACACTAATGTTCATTTGTGTTTTTGTATAGTTGTGAGTATGAGTCACTTGTGCGCGTGTGTGTACAAACTTTAATAATTATAGTCGAAGACATCAAAAACTTGCTACATAATGTTAAATAACATCGCCGCAGATTTGCTTCCTGGAGTCTGAATATCCATAAAAGTTTGCAACTTTTATAGTCACTATAACGTATCCTATAATATATGTACGTAATCGTCACGCCTTCTTTAAACTTTCATTCGATTGGTTTGCCGCGAAAAGCAATTAAAATTGATTCTCCTCTAGATGTAGATTATCAAACCTGACCTTGCTCTACAAAAGCTGGAGAACGTACGCACTGACTCACACTTACGTTTACAGTCAGGGATGGGATTTAAGCGTAATAATAAATCACCAGGTACAGAGCATTGTAAATGTTATAGAAATATAAAACTTATAAAAAAGTATGTTATTAAACAACGAACATTAAGTATAAAAGAAATAGAGTATATTAATAACAGTGAAATATATGACAAAGCTAAGTACTTTGGTAAAGCAGCTCTTATAGGAATGAATAAAATTCTTCATCCCTTTTATATACAATATTTAGAGAATATCAATAAATATATCATTAAAAAGTAATATTTGTTTCAGCTCAAAGATCAAGTCAACCGAGTCTTAAAATTGAACTTGGAAAAAATTACTAGAAAAGATGATAATTACCAAATCTTGAAACAACAGAGTTATGTATCCAAATCCTAACTTTTCTTAAACTATCCAAATCTAGATTATATTGTGGTCCATTTAACCATTATTTTCTTAGATCTGACCTTGAAAAAAGTGAACAACTTTTTGTCAAGGGAGAATTTTGACAATTGGTCAGAAAAGGGCATAGGTCTAAAATGAATATTCAACTGATAATTTTTTTCTTGAGAAAAGCGCTTTTCCCATCTCTGATTCGCTCAATTTTTGCAAATCCACGGCTTTGTTTGCTAGGCTTAAGTCTACTGTATATTTAAGATATCGGTGTACTTATACAAGAATTTTCTCACGATACGGACATATTACAAAGACGTCGTTGCCGAATGAAAACGTCGCACTCGCTCGATTTCATTCACACTTTGCACGCACACTCGTATAAGTCTCACATTCGCGAGAATCGTGGAAGGATTTTGGGTAATTTATGACTGATGGACCAGGTAAAGGAGTAGGATCTTTCGACCCACGATCTTTCACAATGATTTAGCTTTTTTTTTTTACCTTTTTAAGGTTGGTCCGATGTGGCAGTGTATCTCTCACGGGTACATAACCGTGTTAAAGAAAGATTATGTAGCTACGTTGTCATTTCACTGATCACATTATTTTTCGCGCCTTTTAAATACCCATAATACACGCAAGTCTCGGTCGCAGAGCGTCGGTGAAATGATACAATGATACAGTAGCCGCTAACGAAATGGCAAAAAATGAAAAACAAATAGTGAAATGGCACGTTTTTCGTTTCACGAACGCTCTGTCCTATTTAATTTAAAGATATTTACATCGCACTCAGCACTCAGTCGCGCAATCAAATGCATTCCTTTCTCATAATATATTTATATCTATATATATATATATATTTATATAATTTATATCGTATATTATATATATCAATAGTGTCATTTCGGGTATGTACGTATAGTAATACTCGTATGTATAATGTACTTTAACGCGATGTTTGCGCGATTTTTTCGTATCAATAATAATAATAACCTCTCGTTTTTCATAAATCTAATAATTAAAATATGTAGACTCGAAAGCTATATAAGTACATACTTGAAGGATGGAGAATACAGGGTTGATGAAAAGGAGGGGTGCGAAAAAATTCGGCAATATTCACTAATGTGAATCTCTCTCACAATGGCCTGCCGAGACAATATTCAGTATTAACGACGTCGAGAGTATCATGAACGATTGATTTTACTGAAACGGCCTTAGACACTAATCAATAGTTAGTAATTTATCTTTTCGTGAGTGATGAATTCGTCTAATGATGTATCGACTAACATACTCTACAACCTACCTGTTGCACTTCTTGCCTACTATACCTAACGATATCTATTATTCATAGTTAGTTTTTTTTATTAATGACTGGATTCTGTCTCTTCTCGTCTCCTTATCGGTGATTTATATGCGATCAGCGCTAAAAAAAATAACTACATTCTCTATACACACTTTTCGTCAACACATCTTACTTTTCATTTCATCTCTCTTAAATCTCTTCATTTTTCACCTCACAACTTACTGAACCAACACTTTCCAATTTGCCTCTCAATTCTTGTCACGCGATGCTACATACGTAAGACAGTGTGATAAAGTATTTGGAAAAGTAGAAACAATTTTGTACTTTGCGATGCGCAGTGAACACAGAATTGCGGGACAAAACAAATCAAAGAGCGTGTGTTTCTCATTCACTTGTTTTTTCGTAAATTTGCGTCCGCGTTAATTTGAATTGTGTACACATGCCCCTCTGCTTTTTTTTGGCAAGGTACGATCACAAATTTTCTTTTTTTTTTTTTCTTGTTAAAACAACTCAATGAAATTGCCTCGTCCCTGCATCGAGTTATGAAAGTTTAAACAATCAATCTCGACGCATGACGTGGTCAAGGTATAAAAGTAGAAAACACGACAACAGCACAAAATTTACTAGTGATGTTCGCGTTAAATAAAATGCGCGCTACTCTGAAGTGTTTCTCATATTTAAGTGTTGAAGCCCGGATGATATCACCCGTAATTGTCTTGGAATTCTACATCTTCTTTATATCTGCAAAAGTCAACCAGAATTCTGAATCCGAGTTCAAATCTCTCCTTTTTCGGTGACCCTGTAGAAATACTGTTCTTCCTGCTTCAGCAGTGGACTTTAGACCTCATTTCGAGGTCAGCCTGTATTTCACTGACTGAAAGAATAATGAAACGTGTAATAATCTTCAGCCCCTCGCTTGAAAGGGACTTTTTCGTTCGTTGTAGCTCTGGCGAGTCAATCGGTACTTTCTTCTATCGGAAATTGAAATCCTATCTTGATCCTCCTCTCAGCTTTCAAAACGAAAGAAAACATTGACCCACTGGTGTCTTGGGCGAGTCTCCGCAAGTTAGTTTCTCTGGTTATCTTTGAAACTCATCCTTCCTTCATACTTCCTCATACTTCCTTAATCCTCTGTAATACTTGTCTTTAATACTTTAAGATCTAGCTCTCCATGTTCTTTTGCGGTCGTGACTCAACCCCTTATGAAACGAACGATCGATTCTCATCATATAGTCGTTGCGCGTTTTTTGTTTACTCAAGACGTGCCTTGTAGCTGGTCTTCCAAATCTCAGCAAGCGTGACAGCGCTGTGGAACCTGTGAAAGATGCAAAGTGGCAGAGTGACCCTTTGCACAATCGCCCAAGCAAGGTATCCATAGAAGTCGAGTTGAACAGGGTTGAGGTTGACCTTGTGAGCTTCAAATGAGTAAATTACCCACATCGTAACATTGCACATCAGCAGGAAGGTAACAATCTGTCGACCAGGCTTGCTGCGGTCGTGTTCTGGCAAGTGGACTCTCCTGCGTGAGACGTCAGAGATGAAGAGCATCTGCAGGACTACTTGAGTCACAGCTAAGAGACCAGTGATCATCACTAGAAGATTTGGAACATGGGTGAACGCAGAAAGAGAGCCAGCTATTACACTGAAAGCGGCATAGATGAAGAGACCGAAGGCGGAAACACGGAGTAGAATGTCATTCAGGTCGCTCTGTTCTTCAGCCTTGAACTTCAAGCTCTGGACGCGAATAAATCCAATGATGATAGCGATTATTGATAAAGCCATTAGGAGGCAGTGTGATGCATCTGCCAAGTAGATTGCCAGAAGACCCATTCCACGATTGCGAATCAGGACGAAGAAACAAATTAGGCAGATCAAGGATCCCACCAAAAGAAGTAATCCGAAGAATAGACCCTTGCTCGCCCCGACGCAATCCACTCTGCCGTGTCCTGCATAATTTATAGAGAATAATAGATATGGTGTTAGGGATTCTGCAAGAAACCTACCCAGATAACAATGTGTGAAAAGAACATCGATCAGGATTCAAATTATAATGCAATGCAAACTAAAGATTTAATTCTACAAAGGTTGAACACTCGGGAAGGAGTTAACATAATTGAGTTGTTATTTGGGCAAGGTTTCTGGAGGAAGTTCACTAATTTAGATTTTGTTCTGATCTAACGTCGTACGTTCTTTTACTGACCAGTTTTAACAGTAGGCTTCCCCGTAGTTGTCTGTTTGGGTTCTGCACTCTCGTTTACGGACGGAGCATTTTCGCTATCACTTGGTGGTTCATCCCCTATTGGAGGGAAATGGGAGAGGTATGATAATGAGATTGGTTCGAGAGTGGTGAGTAGTTATTAGTGACGGGGTTCGCGGCCCTCAATGGATTAAGTCAATACGGGGGGGCCTACTGTATTTTAGACAATATTCGGTATGTCACCACTCGAAAGTAACGCGTTACAGTTGGGGAAAAACGTTTTCTGATTAGTTCTTGTGACCTATGTTTTCTGTTACCATTCTTCTAGAATGTAAATTAAAGTAACGCGTTACTTCCGAACACTGCTGTTCGGAAGTAACAGTTCTTACTCTAATCTGGCTTAAACGTTGAAGACTGTCCTAAACTCTTGCATCTAACTACAGGGGTACATTCTACAATATCTCAAACAAGTGTTTCTCAGGAGTATACGTAATTAATGTAATAGAAATATTGAACGAACCTGCATGTGCAAGAGCAACAGCCCTTCGTGAGAGCATCGCCTCCAGACGACGTTCCAAGTCAGCCTCTGCCTGACGTGGCCAACGAGGATGACGTCCAATATGTTTCCACATAACGTAGATCACAGCAGCACCAATCAGACTATACTCAATAATAAATGGATACAAATACGGCGCCGCGTCCTGAACTGTAGTACCCATGATGCTAACTCGCTCGCAAGAATTCTTTATCGTAATATTAGCAGTGAGAGCTTCTGCATAAAATCCGACATTCGATCCCCAGTAGGTAGTGTCATTATTAGAATAACTCGGAAAGCTAGAGTTGACTTCATAAGACTGTGGAATGTGGTTCTGACTAAAGGATTGTGGCGAATCGGATAATCCTGCAACCAACTGTGATATTGTTGTTTGGATAGTTCTGGTTGTCGTAGTGGATGGAGTTGTCATCTCCCTCCATGTGTTGTTACTAGCAGGTGACAAGGTTGTTAAGTTTGTGAAAATGGTTGTTGCAGTTGTTGTTGTTGTCTGTCTAGTAGGTATGGTCGGGAAGGGTGTAGTTGTTGTGGTGGTGGTGGTGGTCGTGGTAGTCGACGGAGTTGTTGTAGATGTGGTTCTCCAAGCAGCAGTTGTTGTTGTTGTAGCTGTTGTGGCTGCTCGTGCAACAGCTCTTGCTGTTGTTCTAGCAACTCTTCCTAAAGACGCTACAGTTGTCCTTATAGCCCGGATGGCCGTTGGAGGCTTCATTGTTGTCAAATAAGAAGGCAACCTTTGTAATTGACCCATGTCACGAGGTTCATAACCTAATATTCCAGCAGAGTTCTTTATGGTGTGATCCTTGATGCTCGCTGTAACAAAACATTTTAAAGGATTAGTAGACTTGAGTAGAAGAATATAGACTTTTTAAAAATATATTCTAAGAAGGCTAGAAGTAATTGAGAGTGCCTACCCAATAGACCGATCTCTTTTTTTCCGAGAGTTTTGTGATAAACTGTGATATCCTTTAGGGTTTCTAATACCAATGTTCGAATCCAGACACAGAGATTTGTGGCTACTACGTGCATTAGACCAAATCGAGCAATCACTTTGAACCGGTGGATGTTGAGCTGCAAGAAAAAGTAGTGTTTGTTTTGAATTTTGTTTGACATTAGCCGAAGAATCAGAGAGTATTGACAAAGTAACACACCCTAGAGTTCATGAAAATGAAGTACATCTGCATAAAGGTAAAGATCATTTGTAGAACGGGGTTCACTCCTTTCAAAATCAGATAACATGGTGAAGTTGGCAATACTTCAAAGAAAGTTCCGAATTCCAGTCCATTGTAGACCATTGTCCCCAAACCGAATGCTAGAAAAATAATTAAAGTCTGAGAATGATAAAAGATGTATTTCCGGGTTTTAACTGAATTGATATTGAAGCTTTAAAGTTACCAATAGCGCCCATTCTGAGGAAAAAGCTTCCATGGCTTTGGTCGTTCTGGGTGGTTTTGCGCTTTCGAGTAACTATAGCCGCTTCCACGTCTGCAGGTTCCTGAAATAAACAGTCTTACGTTAAACTATAAAGTGAAAGATTTATATCAGCCATTTGGCACATAGCTCTCTATTCAAGCTTCCGTTGTTATATCATACATTTACTTTGTGTATATAAAAACACAAACAGTAGGGATTACAATTGAATATACAAGTTTTAAATTTAGAACCTTTGATAATATTTACGATTTTTACGAAAATAGAATAGGAAAAAGTTAGTTTTGAGTTTACTAAATTAATTTCTCTAAGAATACTCAAGCTAATAAATAATTAGATAGTATTTATATTCTTTGAAGAATCAAAAAGGAAACACAAAGTGAGGAGGAGTTCGAGAAAAGACTCACATCCGGTTTAACAAAGCTCAATGATCGGATTATTTATTTTGAGTTCCACGTAGTTTCTGATCTAAGGCTTGAAACTGATTCCCCATACGGAGTCATAAGTGGTAAACTAACCTAATTACGTAACTTCTAAGTGTAACTTCTCTTCCTTCGTTTCGTAACTTTATTTCTACTTTTCTAGTTTACTAACTTTGCGAACACGTATAAATGTATTTCGCAGTAAGCCACAAGTTGGTTGCTATTTTAAAGGAATATTCCTAAGAGTTTAACTGATGGTTTAAACATTTTTTTAGATATACCTTCTTTTTCTTTTCTTTCTGATCTTTATCCTTTTTATCTTTCTTTTTCTTATCTCTGTCTTTTGCTTCTTTAGATGCCTTTGGTGGCCTTGGAGGAGGTGGGGGCGTCTCAACACCCCTAGAGCAGCAGGCACTTTCCTGAAGGAGGAAGCAGAAGACGTAGAGCAGAAAGAGGATGCTAACTCCATAAAGGTAAGTGAAGAAACCTTCGTAATAGTATGCAGGTATTCGATACGTAACCACGTCGCTTATTACGTAGGCAATGCACATAACCACTAGGAGCTTTGCATATATAAAGCTCATGATGATGAAGAGAGACGTTCTGAAACATCAAAATAAACAACAATTGAAAATTTTTATTTTTAATAGGAATTTCTCTATTTGAACAAATTGGTTTCATGATTTTCGTGAAACCAACACAGTAAAGCCGGTAAAACCTCTTACTTCATTTTTCTGTTAATTTTTGGGCCGAATCTAAACTTAAAGAAGGGGTGGGGGTGTGACGTAGAGTGGGTTTGTCCAAATATATAATAATACTTGATAATTTGTGTTAAAATGAAAATGAACTTCGATAGTTTACTAACAATACATTTCGTAATTTTTGTAGATTTTAAGTTTATCATGAAGGCAAATTAAATTCTTACCGTTTTTTCTTACAATTAGTCATTGTCACTCTACTGCTACGCCTTCTTGGCAGACTTCCGCTTTTATTTTCTTTTGCATCAACAAATGGAATTATTTCTACTTCCATGGCACTAGATTTTTAACTTACTGTAAATCAAAAATTTATTTTGTCTATAGACATTTATAGATATTTTAATACTTCCCAATATTTAAAAAAAACACACTGTTGAACTCATTTTTAAAATTGCTTTCGCCTATTTTATTAGTTTGATTAAGTTCCTATTTTTACACACTTAGTTAATTTTTTTTTAATCGAATAGGAAGAAATTTAAACGAAAATGTAGAGCAGAAAGAGTTTCCCGAAGTTCTCGCCTTCGCGTTTAAAAGGAGACTGTGGAGTTCCAGTGAATTAGACAGCCGGAGATCTATTTTTGAATATTTCTTATCCACAGCCTCGCCCACTATAATATAGTATATTATTAATGCAAACCTTTCCTTTCTGATTTACAAAAAACATCTGTATTAATTAAACAATTTCTTTTCTAATAAAATGAAAATTAATAAAAATAATTAATTTAAACAATGATGTCCAGTGAACTTTTGATCTTTAAACTCCATCTTTTGACATTTGTTGTTTCCCATCATTAAAAATACTCTTTCATCGAAAAATCATTTCCCTGGAAAGTGATTGAATTTTTCAAGCATTATATAAACTGCCCTTTCTGAGCTCTTTTTGTGGGTAAATTCTGTCAAACCTGACATTTTCTTTGACAATCGATTATTTAAATAGAAATCATGATTATAGTTCGTGAATTATTTATGATTACCAAAAATTTAATTTATTAGAAGAAGGAGTGTTTATTTTCTTGAGATATAGATGATATATTTTTCTTCTTGAGTTCTTGAAATCGAAGACACCCTTGTTATTATTTTCTATGGGCTTCGTTTATCAGTCTTGCTTCAAGATCACCTCGCTTATCGACTTCGAAACACCGCATGGTGTATCTTCGTCAACAAGAGCTAAACCACCCTTTATACTGGTGGTATTCCAGGGGTTGAGGCGCAGACTTTATTGTGTTCCACACGAACTTGTACACTCGATTCAAACATTTTTATTGGCTCTGATAAAATCACCAACGCTACGAATAAATATTTTGAGACTTCAACATCAATTATTTTCCTATGTAAATCACGTTTTCCTTTGTTCGACTTATAAATCGTCTAGACAATGGAATTTAATCAAGGTTTCTCAATTTTTTTCTTTGGATTAACCCTTCGCAGTTTCCTGGTGGTTCAATAAATTAAATTAAATTTAGAAGAGTAGACAAATTTCTCGAATAGCTATAATAATAGTTGTGATAATTATATTCTAATTATCTTAAATTTGATTAAATTTAAAATTCCCGGTGATTTGTTCATTAATCTCCAAGGTTCTAACATGTTGACACTGGATATAATTAATTTTTAATAGGAAGAAACATTACTTTGAATTATCCTGAGAGAAGTTTGTCTTGGATTAAAGAATTCCGAGAGAAATCTCAGAAAGTGTCCCAGTCAGTTTTATTCATTCTCGGGCATGAAAGCATCGTAAGTGGAAATAACAGACTCCGAGCGTGGTCCAGGCTAGCTGGTCGATATCTCGAAGTACCTACTTCCAACGCCTGACTTCGCCTCCTCTATATTCCATAGTAGTTGAATACGGTTGAATACTCGACTCTTCATTTCTCTATATTTCTCTCTCTTTTTTTTCATCATTCTATCTGCTTTCTATTGTATTATTCGTCTAGCTTTTTTGTCCTGAGGGAATAATTTCCATTTTCATCCCTTCCTCTTATACTATTTTGTGATTCGTGGATTTTTTTTGGTTTCTATCTAGATCCCCACTCTTTTAAGTTTTCTATTTCATAAATTGAAGGTTTACTTTATTTCACTGGTTTTAGTTGGATAGGCCATAATATTTCTATAAAATTCGCTAAGCTAAGCTTTTTCAAGTTCAGGTTTCCAAGTTTGCGAGCTATATTTATTAAGTTTCAAATACTTGCGAGCATTTCTTCGGTTTACGAGTTAGTGAAAGAATTGCAAGTTGATGAACTAGGTTTAGTTTTTTTTTAAATTCACGAGCAATTAAAGTTTTTTAAGCTGATGGGCTAGATTACATTTTTAGGATTATGACACATGACCCTTAATTTTTTCAGTTCGTTTAAATTGATCCACTTGAAATGGTTTAAAACTTGATATAACTTGAATAAGTTAACACACGAATTTTTAATAATATTCGATTGCCAATAAAAATGTCCTATTTGCCAAGCAGAAAAATAATATTTGTTCATAAGATATTGATTCTAATAATAAATGAGAATGTAAAAAGAGTAATGGATATCCACAGTATTAAATTTCCACGAGAGAAGCTGCGTACTAAATAATTTATAACCCCGATATTTTAATATGTAAATTAAATAGAGACATGCGTCAAATTTCAATTCATTAAGAATTAACAAGAGGATTCCTAGTTTTTTTATTGCATGTAATTTTATCCACGTAGAAGTAAGCACACTTCACTTTAAATAAATTGACCAAAAATAACAAATGTATCATCATTATGTACTTCTAAAATTTCACACACTATAAAATAGTCTTATCACTTCTGGTTGCATTTTTTCATTTATTCGATTATCATTTTCTTGAGAAAAGACGAAAACCGAATGTGTCGACGCCTTGAAAATTTATTGTTAGCACTTTTCATCCCGAATTTAAACTTTCCCTTTCGGCTTCATTATTTTTGACCATGCTTCAGTGAGCATTTCACGAGTGATAGGGTCGAAGTCAGGTGAAGACCTTCGAAGCTTACGATCGAAAGTCCCGCTTTGAAAAGCGAGAACTAACGATGCTTCGTACTCGAGGGTTGAGTTGCAACTGCATATTGAATGTGATCATGTCTAACGACGCTATCCATGCTTAGGTGTGGGGTCGTGACAACATTACTGCGTCTGCGAATGTAATTCGAGAAGACACTGCTTTGTAAAAGGTTCACGCATACATCGCATATTGTTATGAGTGTTAAACTGCACTCCACTTTTCCATCTAGATCAATAACATGAAATTAGCAGCTAGATAACAGTTCCCGCGTTTAAATTACATCATTCACTCAAGCGCAAGTTCTACATTGAAAATAATTTCCAGAACTGCAATCATATTTTCTAAAGCAGTCTCTGTTCCTACCGAAAAAAATTCGTACATTTATGCCGACATTTCGATACAAACATTCGAGCCCTTATTTCCATCCCCAATATGATTTTTGCCTAGCTTGAGTAAAATTGCAGCTGAGATGAAGAGTGAGTTTAAAATAAACTTCTTTTTCTTCCGCCTGTTTTACTTTTGTGATAAGACATGAATTTTTAATTACAGAAGTGTAAATATACTTATTCAAGCTTATGTTAGTCACTTGTTAGGGGTTGTTGAATGTACTCTAGGTATATAACGGAACTATGTAATTCATGAAGCGCCATGTATGCATACATATGTACTTTAGAGGCGAGCTAACGAAGTACGCATATGGAAACGCGACTCAAATACAAGTCTCTTACCCTGCTTTCGTTTCTTTTCTAGAAACTCGTTTTCTCGTTAACTGTTTTTAAAACCATTCACAGCGATTCTTTTGCACAGTTTCCATATCCACACCCGGATGGAAATCTTTTGATCATGAATTCATCTAAATTTTTGATACTTCCAAATATGTAGGAAGAGATTTAGATTTACAGAAAAAAGCTTGAAAAAAGTCCATAATTCATCATACTGTTTTACCGATGTGTTTTCTTCTGTTGTTTGTTATTATACCTCTATTTTCTCATTACCTATTTTATTAGAGCACGCGGCTTTTTATTTATGAAACTAGTATACGTGCTCGTATTCATCGATACTGACGTACACGTGTATCATTTCACTCAATGGCCGGGAAACCCTATTAAATTTCTATCTTCACAAGCTGACCCTTGTCATAGTTATTAAACTTTTCAAGCTCGCTCAGAACGTTGATAATTAAATTTTCATCAAAGATAGATTTACAAAATAATGTTAAAAATCTTTTTAATCTACTTCGCCATTTCAGATACTTAATTTTTTTTCAAACTCTTATTTTTGTTTCTCACCCAGAAAAATGTTAATTTAGCTCTATTCTAACCACTAATAATACTTAAAATTCTTACAGCATCTTTTAAGCAACTAATCTAATTAGGGTAACTGTTCTAAAAATCTAAATCATTAC
>JAUEJJ010000017.1:5938877-5949397 GCA_032164275.1 Synergus coniferae | reverse complement strand
TTGAAATTGTTTAATTGACAATGATCACGTGAACATCAACAGTCGTCGATCGGTCACGTGATCCTGCCTTCATCGAAGAGGCGGGAAAATTCAAACATTGTTTTAAAAAATTATAATTTTAATTTGTATAAGAACAAATTTGAGAAGCCATCAAACTATAAATCGATTAAAACATTTCTAAATAATTTTGATTGTTTTGTTTGTATACTCATCGTCATATATGCCTTAACATTTGTCACTAGGATTTTACATTGAAAACAATTGTTGGGCATATATGACGATGAGTGTATTTCTTTTTAGTTTTTACAATTTTTATCGCGTTGAAATATTACTAGCTAGGGATAATTTAGTGAAAGGGTCCTAACGCCCAGGAATTCTAGTTTTAAAACAGCGCATGCGGCGGAATACATATCTTTCTAGTTGTTTCTAGTGTGGTTCTAGACGTTCTAGACATAGGGGTTCTAGGGGTTCTAGCAAAGTTCTAGGTAGTACAGTACTTAGTACATACTTAGTAGGTGTCACTTTTCCTTTCTGCCTTCCGCATAGAAAGTTCATTGTTAACAAGTGCTAGTAAATATACCATATTGTGGTTCCTACCTCTAAATTTTTTATTAAAATTGCATGAATATAGCACCCAAAATGAAGACGGTATCTGCGATATGTATTGTATTGTTCATAACAATCGGAGCCCATGCAGCAGATATTAAATCTCCAAGTAAGTTTCACAAGTTTACATTTTTTAAGATAGAATGTTCCAAATATCATTATTTCCTGCAAATTTTTATCATATCACATGTTTTGCTTTCAACGCAGTGATTCATTTTATCATTTATTAAAATAGTACTGACTACGAATTATATTTATCTCGAGAACTGCATTTCACTACATTTTTCAACATGGCTTATTTTGCTTACGCGTCCAACTATTTAACAAGTGAATTGTTTGTTTACCCAGTTATTTGTGAAATTATATTTACTAAAATAATATATTATCAAAGCAACGCAGATTAAATTTGCACTCTTTTTTTGACATTTACTATGCTAAGTTTTGGCTAAGTTCAGTAACGTACCAAATATCTTTCGGGAATTTCCCACTAGAGGTTCATACCGACCTAAA
Source organism: Synergus coniferae (assembly GCA_032164275.1). Classification (NCBI taxonomy): domain Eukaryota; kingdom Metazoa; phylum Arthropoda; class Insecta; order Hymenoptera; family Cynipidae; genus Synergus; species Synergus coniferae. The sequence continues at coordinate 5,948,281 of JAUEJJ010000017.1, read as the reverse complement.
TTTCCAGTCTGTATGGAAAACCCAGAAAAAATTGAATACCGTTAATTTCTAATCTTTGAATTTTATGCCTTATCTATATTTTCACTTTATTTTCATTGCATTATGTTTCTCCTAATTTCATGGATCAGGTTTTTATTTGTAATATTTTCTTAGTTTTGAATGTCACTTCGTGATTATTGATTCCTAATCTTAATCTGAAAACATATTTTGTTATGTTTAGTTGAACCGACACATAAAACAACAACTGCAGAGCCTCAAACCTCAACAACAAAGGCATCTACTAGTACTTCAACTCCTAGTAACGTCACTACTACTACTACTCCTGCTCCAAATGTAACAACAGCATCACCTACGATAATTTCAACAACAGAACCAACAACTACATCAACAACCCCAAGTACAACGACAACAACGAGCTCTACCACTACTCATATTCCTCCAAATAATACTACTACGGCAACAATACCAACAAAGCCTAATGCGCCAACAACAACACCACTTCCTTCATCAACTCATTCTCCATCGCATTCAACTCCGGAACCACCAAAGGAACGCCACTTTGATGGTCTAAGTTTTATGGGTAAGAATCCAAAGAAACTATTAAGATATATTATTTTTTTAGAGAACAAAGTTGTAGAGCTAAATAGTCCTATAAACAAAATTAACGTTACAGGCTTAAACACTCTTTTAACTACATTATTCTGAATTTCAGGTGGCATAATCCTAACCACATGTATTGTGGGAATTGGAGCTTTCTCGTGGAAGTTTTACAAAGCTTGGACGGACCGCAGTTATCGTACACTGTGAACCTAGGCGATTAGCTGAATTTCTAAGATTTCTTCTACTATTACTGTTATTAGAACCGTAAACTGTGGATAATTATTTTAATTATAATAATATTACGTATTTTTTATATCAGTAAGTGTAAAATATTAAGTGCTCTTAGCACAGCAATGTGCAACTATGTGCGGTTCAAAGTTCAATTATCATTGGAAATGCGATTGTCCCACAGGCATATTTGAAACCTACATAAGTAAGATCTTGTATTGTACTTTCTTTTTAAATTTTTAATGCACTCATTTTTGAAGTCATAGAAGAAATTCTCAAGAAATACTATGTACTATGAATCTTGAAGAATCATGAATCTCCTTAATTTTACAGCCTTAAATTCAAGTTGAGTTTGTATGTAAATGTGTATGTTATATAATTATAATATTATACTGTTTATTATATCATAAATGTATTGGAAGTGTACAATAAAAAGAGATCTGAGAAACTAAATTTGAACTGAATTTCGGTATTGTTAATGAGTAGTTAATGTGTTTATAATATTTAGAAATTACGCCAAATATCCGCTATAGATATAGGCAGCTATATTTCTTATAAACGTTTATATACCTTTTCTAATTATTAACGAATTTAATAATATATACATTATTGTATTTCTTATTTAAATTTCCCGCCAAGATTTTACATACATATTCATTAACCAATATGGTAGACCCTCCCTGCTGAAATTCATGTAATCCCCTCATCATTTTAGGAGCTTGTGGCTAACCTCTTATTCCTATGATCATGATTTAAAGTTCCCGCAATTTGCCGCAGTTGCAAACGGTTGTTTATTATTCTCCTTTTAAACATAGTTTATAATAATATTATTCACATTATCGGTCGCAGTTTAAGTGAAATAGTGAGTTAAATTTACTTCAACATGGATGAAGTCAATAATGCTCAAATTATTGTAAGTATTGGCAATAATACTAACTTTTTAGCCTGTATAACCTACAATAAATGTTTGTGGCCGGCTTTTAGATTAACTTCTAGGCTGAATTAAACTTTTTCTTGGTCTATAATAAAGATATTTTTAGTTATTAAAAAAGAGCTCCAAACAAAGTAACAAAATTCTGATTATGGTATTCGTTATGTCAGAGTTAAATAAAAATATATAATTTCTGAGAGCCGAATGTAGAGTTATAGAAAATTGAATTTTTTTACAATTGTATTTATAAATTGAAACGTTAAAATGTTATGGTTTGAAATTTTGTAGGGCATACCGGATGACTTGTGCAGAAGAACAGGATGTGCAGCAGCGTGGGCCGGTCTCAACAAAGTTGGTGTTTATGCTTATAAACACGTAGATGCGCATTCCGAAGGTGAGGAATTATAATTAAGAAAGAGTTTTAAGCTTGTATAAACTGTATTACTCCATACACTTTTCTGTTACAGATTCCGTTAGTAACTTTGCACCTTGCGAATCAAGAGTCCACTTTCTCTCACCAGAAGTTATATTATTCACCCCAGTTTTACGGAAGCTGGTAAACGAAAGTAATGGTGTCTTTTTATCAGTTCAAAAACTAAAGTCCTCTACTTCTGGAGATAGTAGAACAGAATTGCTGAAGCACAGTAAGAGGTACCGCTCTATTTTGAGAGCATGTGTTGAAAGTCTGCAAGAGCTTAGAGAAAAGTCGATTCCAGAAGAAAGGTCATTGTACGAGAATTTCCTTACAATATTTTATAATGTCGAGTGCGTGTGGCATTTAACTGAAATATTGTACGTGGATGTTATACCAGGTAAAAAATAGCTTTTAATAAACACTTAAGTATTGATACCCTTGAGTATTCAAGTATCTTGTTATAATTTTACCTTGTATTATTTTTCAGGAGATGTAGTTCTTCCTCAGTTATTAGAATGGGTTCGCTTTCATTTTCCATCCCGCGAACTCATGGCTATAAAAATTTTGGCGGAAAAAACTGTCGGCGCCGATCTCGAGAATATTAATTATTGGGAAGTCGTAATTGGATGCGCATTACATGGGAAACTTGATGTTGTTAGAGCCCTCTTAGCGCTGCATAGTAAAGGAGATTGTCCTGCGTTTATTGCAGCTGAGAATGCGCTCAGAAGTATGCCAGTTTACAATGTTTATGGGGGTTACTCCGTAAGTGAGTTCACTCTACGATGGAAACATTGGCAGCTGGATTTGTCTTCTAACATAGAAAGGAAAACTTTTTCCACTGAACCTAATTTAGAAGCTCTCATGAAGGTATTATACTTTTTCTTTTAAATTTCTACTAAATAACTTTTCATTATTTATAGTGGTGTCGTCAGAAAAATTTATTCTGCAATACTATTTTATACATTTTCTTTAAAGTTAGTAGTTGGCAGTGAATTATGGGAATTTTCTAACTACACGGACGCGTGGTACGAATTATTGGCTGCAAAACTGTTCTATTCGGTTCCATGTTGTAAACAACCAGAACTGGCACACCATGCAAATGATATCGCCGTAAAATGGCAAGCCAGTAGACATTTGGATAACGTGATTCTTGCCTTAATGGAAAACGATTTACATCAAGTTATCAAGGGAATTCAGTACATGAACGACAATGGCTGGTTTGCTGCACATTTAACGGACTTGCTATATCGCTGTGGTTGTTTGAAAATCATCGACAAAAGTCAGAAAAAGTAGGTTTCTTCCAAGAATTCCAAAAATGAATACAGGATTTTCATTAGATCATAAATCACAGTTGTGTCCTTAACACATATTCTGAATTTAATTTCCAGTGTTACGGCTCAACTTCACGAGTCTCTGATATTGGAATACGGTAGTTTACTAATGGGTCATCATTCTTTGTGGCAATGTGGTGCCAGTTATCTCGAACACTGTGTTCTACAAGGATTATCTCGACTAGAGATACTCTTACAATCCATTCCTCTTGGTACTGAAGCTAAAATTAACAAAATTATTGATCTAGCACGAGATCACAAAATGTACAAAGTTGGTTAGTATCAATTTAAAAATACCAATTATTGTTAAGTACGTCAAGAATTTATGAATATTTTCTCTGATTGTAATCTAACATTGCAGTTACCAGTATATGTAAAATTCAAGGAATGAAGTGCATACGTCGAGGTCGATATGGTAATGCATTGGCTTGGGCTTTAAAAGCACAAGATGGAGTCTTTGCAACTTACATTGCAGACAAGTTTCTGAAACATTATGCTGAACACGGTGAAATTCAGTGTCAAGACTTGCTTGAAAATTTAGGAAGTTGTATGTTGGTTAGTGACAGACTCACGTTTCTAGGTAATTTGACTAGTAGCCCTTTTTCACTCATACAATAAAAGAATTTGTAATTTAATTTTTCTATTTTTCTATTTTAGGTAAATATTGTGAATTTCATCAAACGTACGCTATAGGAGAGTTCAAGGAAGGAACCGGCCTGCTAGTATCACTGCTCGTCTCCAACTTAACACCAAAATAGTAAGTGAAGTAAAATTTTAACAAAAACATTCTTAATTTCGTTTTGAATCTTGTTTAATTTAAATATTAATGTTTTTTTTTTAACTTTATTTTTCAGCTTTTGGTCAACTCTAATGACGGATGCCATACCACTTTTAGAAGCAGAAGACGTAATTTTTTCGTCTGACGATAGTTTTGAACTTCTCCGATGTGTGGAAGAACACGGAGAAGATCCAAAATTCCAGAACAAAGTCGAAATATTTCGATTGGCTGTGGCTCGAAACTTAGCTCGAGCCTTAAATTTAGAAGATTGCCAAGAAGACTAATGGTCAATCAAAAGACTGTAAGAACAATTAATTTATCGATTTGTGCTTCTTATAATTTTCTCAAAAACTTAAGGTTTCCTGTAAAAAGTTGCAACTTTTTAATATTCTTTTTTACCACAGTGGGGAAAAAAACCCTTGGGTTCCAGAATACATCATTTTCAATTTAAAACAAAAAGGTTTCATTTATCACTTTTTCTGCAATAGTTGTTTGCAAAACTTTCTTCATTTTATATATTTTTTTCGGTTTTTACTTTTCTTAATGAAAAAAGTGTGGGATTTCAGATAACTAAAATAAGTGAGATTACTCATGAATTCTTCTGTGCAAATAACAGTGATTCTTTCCTCCTCTTTATCTGTTAACAGATCTTTTTATCCTTTAATCCTTTTATCCTTTTGGGTCTTCACCTTCCAATCTTGATACCCTACTCCACCTATCTCCCTCGCACCCTTGATTACCTTCAATGTACCTTCAAACGCATCCCCACTCACTTTTAGGTGAGCGCGTACTAGCGAGCGCGCGCTTTGTATGAACGCATTACATCTCGTGTGCCACCAGCCGGAGGCCAGAGGTGGAATCAGTCGTCGGTTCTCCACGTTCTCGAAGCGACGTTTTCTCAGTTCGCTCCTCGTAATCGTTGCTTTTAAGGACCTTTGACCCACATCTGTTCCGATCGTTGCTGACTTCGACCACTGATTATCAGTACCTCGGATTATTCCGGATAGCCTCTTCTACTCTCTTCAAACATGATAACTTGTTTTAGCTGCAATAGATCTTTTTATCTATACAATTTATTGTTTTCTTCTTCACCGCAAGAAAAACAAGCCAATAATACAAAACACCATTCAAAAAATCGTACCAGACTGTTTTTTATCTAATTATTTTAGCGACGAGATTTTTTAAACTCGAACTTTTCCGGTGAATGACCCCAGGAGCTGTTTACGTGGAACGATGTTGTAAATCAGTTGATGCTATAGGGGTTGGTGTTTTGTTGCATCTTTCGATGATATTAGTTTCCCTAAGAGTATCAGGAGAGAAGGAAAAAGTTCTTCGAGTGTTTGCTTGATGATACTACAAATGAGGATAAAAGAAATAAAGAACTATGAAGTGTTGAACGAGGATGAGAGTGAAATAAGTGCATGAAGCAGATGTTTTCAATTCAGTGAAGATAAAACTCTCTTATCTCATTGTTATGACTTTGTCGGTGATTTTAGAAACACTCAATTGGCTCAAATTTTCGAGATGAAGCTACTTCTAGTACTCGTCTTACTCTTTTTAGTTCAAAAATTTGTTCATTGTAGAATCCTCCAGTTAAATAAGCACAGTCGTCTGAAAAATCATCAACGGCAGAAGTTCACGATCGACCAGTTACTCAATACCAAATTCTCCAATGCGATTACAAGTGATGTTGATATCGATGTCTGCAAAGCAGGTGAGTGATTCACCCCTTTCAAGATCAAATTTAAGAATTATTTTTCTGCACAAAAACTAATTTAACATGTACCACAGATTTATATCAATATTATCCATAAGTTTTGACTTAAAATTAGCGCGAAAAAGTTATATCTGAATATTTTTCTTTGATGAGAAAAATATTTATATAAAATATGGGAAATAATTAATCATGAAATTTCTGCAAAAATATATTATTCATTGTGCAATGCAGAGAAATAATTTTATAATTATACCATTTAGTTTGTCAGATTCTATAGAAATTTACCTTTAAAATGAATCCTATTATAAATTATAAATAATTAATGAGTATAAAAATAATTACGAAATATTGACAAATTATGTAAAATCAATTATCCATGAAATTTGTCCATATTTCATCTAACTTGATGATTTAATTCAAAATGCCATGAACAGAATGCTGGATGAGATGGGAGTCTGCACAGCCAGTCATTAGTAACGGTTGAGGGTTCGTCATTATTATAACTAAGAAGGGTCTTTCTCCATAGGGAAGTTTTAGCAATTTATTTGGCCATTAAAAGCCCTTAATGGCTAACGTTTCGAATATAAAATATATCCACTAAACTGTTGAGTTAAGTAACTTATTCTCATTTCTCTCTTCTTTCTTTGATGAATAGAAAGCAAGCAAACATTAACTCCCACAGCGAGCAAGATAATTATGTACTTACATACTAATATTCTAATTATCTCGCGAAAACTGACATCTGGTTTTCGCTAATCAGATTTACTTTTGTCAGACGAGATGCAGTTTAGACCGGGTATTAATTTTGTAAATTAATTTACAAAATGTAATTTTCATACTTGTATAATAATTTCATTATTTCTGCTAGTAAACTATAAAGTTTCCACACTAATTCCTCAGATTATTGCATATCTTAATTGTCCATCAAGAGCATTAATATTTTTATATGCCTACCTCAAGAGGTAATGTGAATTTAAAAAAAAATGTTTATTTTTGTTCTTATAGGGGCCGTTTAGTACCTTTTACGTTACCGGCTTTGGGGCAGTGGGGGCCATCAGTTTTAGCGGGAGGGTCAAAATTGTCAGAAACAAGTGATACATCTTTAGGACTTGTGAAATCTTCGAAACAGCAATTCTAAAACATCTTCTGAAACTAATTTTATATAATTTTTCGTAATTAAGATTGTCTTCATCGATTTAATTATCTTCTTTTGATCATCACTCACGGATAAAAGAAACAGGGCCTAGCAAAACGAAAAGAATTCCCTCAGGAATTCTGAAGTCCCGCTAACGAGCAAAAAACACGCTCGAAGGGGCTTTGCGCATTTATGACCCTGTGGGTTACTTGCACCCGATGAAAAGGCTGACTATGGGCTAACTGCATCACCACCAGCCAGCAGTCGCGTGCGTTCCAAGGCAGTGGTGCGTCTTGCACGCGATAGACGCACGCTGTAAGAATTTGCTTTTCTCGTCCTACTTACTGATTTTGCTTTTGATACTGAAGTGAAAAAGACTTTCATCCGAATGGATCATCTTTCACTCCTGAGACTTACAATGCTTAAAATATTTCAACTATCATCTATACAGAAAATTGTATAGAGAATTGCAGATTTGACTGCAGAAAATGTTGGTGTATATACATTTTGTACATGCCATTTGTAAACATTTCATGCCATTTATGAATTTATATCTTCTTCCAATGGGAAAGTAAAGATTAGAGCGTTAAGAAATTTTTTCGGCATTTTATCATTTTGAACTGTTAAAAACCTTGAAGGTTGGCTCGGTCGAAAATCCTTAAATCTATCTCATCTACGTAATCCTCTAGTAATTTTTGTTAATACGAAACATATTACAGAACGGGAATAGACAATGCCCTGCATGTCAAGGGCAACTTAGCTATTCTTTGAGCATTAACGATATTGTTATCAATAAAGCAGCTGTTAGGGTATCTCTTTAAGGAATTAACGGCCTGTTTTCCTTCGGTCGAGTTAAATCTCCAAGACATAATATATATACATTATCTTCTGACTTGAACTACTGCTTATCTACAAAGTTATCAATACTCACCATTGATAAGGTGAACATTGATAACCATTGATTGGCTCATTTGGAAAATACATATATTTTCATATGTTAGAAAGGGTGAGAAAAACCAGTTTTTCGAAATTATCTTCATCAATATTACTAGAAGCTTTTAATAAAAATAGCACAATTTTACATTAAACTTCGATCTGCTCTATTTTAATGAATATCCTAATCATGCGACACCCTCCAAGTCCTATGAACCCCTCTCTCGACTGATTCCTCTATTTCCCTTTTGACCCCTCCCTACCACCCTTTTTTCCTCCTCATCTTGTCCACTCACCTAAACTCCCTTTCCCCTTAATTTATCCAGCTTCTCCACGTTTTATGAAACTATCTCCCTCTCCTCTCTTTCCAATCCATCATCCAAAACCCACCCCTCACAACTCATCCCTCTTTCTTGCCCACCTATTACCTTTTGACCTCATCTATTCTCACATCATCCCTCTTCACCGTTCCCTCTCAACTCTTCTAGTCACCCTCCAAAACAACCCCTTTTTTTACCCCCTTTATTTTCCCGTCCCCTACTTTCTCTGAAATCCTCCCCATCTTCGTCACCCTACTCACCGCCAATTCCTCTTACCAATAATTCCTCTCCAATTTCTCCTTTACTCTCTTTCTTTTCCATTCTATTCCCGCTATCTTACTTATTTCCTCTTACACCTTATTTATTCTTATTCAACTTTCATTTCAACACATCCTCAGATTCCATCTCACCGTCTATTCCTCCAACCCCGTTCTAGTTCCTCCCCCCAAAAATTCTCCCTTGGTGGGATGGAGATGGGTTTTTCATACCACTCTCATCACTCTCACATTTAATTTCTCGCTTTTTCTGGACCCCCTTAATGTTCCCCTCCACCTTCTTTAACAACCGCTACCTAGCAAAAGGGATTAAAAGTTCGGATTGATTTTAAATGGGCCCCGGATCGATTCGGATTGGAAACTTCTTTCGGATTAGATCGGAATGCAACTGTTTGGTTCGGATGCAAATTCCGAAATCATTCGGAAAATTTCGGATTGTTTCGGAATGAATTTTAATCCGAAACCTTTTCTCTTACCTCTTTTTACTTCCCTCCGTTGCTAGAGAAAGTAGGGACAATATCTCAAAAACTAGAAGATGCAATATGAACCTGAACTTTGACCTAGACCTCCTCTGTAGAGCCCCTTTAAACTTTGACCTCTAATCTTAGATTCTTGACGTCCGATCATTTTTACCCCTCATTTACCTCTCGTCGTATAGAGGAATGTTTTTTGAATTTTTTAGAATATTCTTGAATGTCTGGTTAAATTAACCAAAATCTTGGTTAAATATTACTATTTTTT
>JAUEJJ010000017.1:5924475-5935791 GCA_032164275.1 Synergus coniferae | reverse complement strand
ATTCTTAGTTTTTCATTAATTTGATGTAAAATTATGGACTTTTTTTCAGGAGGTTTCCTTGGCGATATTGCATTGCCCAACATCAAATACGAAACAGAGTGGCGCCAACAGAAGTTGAATAAAAGTTATCTTGATGAATTAGAAAAGTACAGGGACGAAGTCCTAAAGGAAGGTTTACAGGTAGAAGAAGAAGGTTTGACTGGTGAGTGAGATTAAAAAATCTCTGCATTTTCTTCCTTTCTTGTTAAGGTATTCGATTCTTTAGGTAAATTCCTTTTTACACAGAGATTTTACAATTCAAAAACGAAAATGACGCTAACATCGATCACAATGGAGAAAAAGACACTTTGGTCCCTCTCCAAAAATCTGTGCCCATTATGGTGGATCGTAATCAATACAGCATTGGTGATACTTTAACTTTTGAAGCGAACAGTGGAGATAGTTTACCCGAGGTAAAAGACGATGGCATCGATATCAGGTAATCTAGATTATATAATGAAGACTTAAATTTTGCCTAAAAAGTGTCTTTCATGGAAGTCTTCTCAGTTGATTTTAAATTATATGATTTGAAATTTGCAATTCTTTGATAAATCACCACATTTTCTTCAAGCGAATGTAAGTACCTGTGTTATGTTTAGATTGGAAGAGACAACGGAGGAGCCGAAAAGGAAATTCTCATTAAAAAGTAAGAGTTTCATGGTAACTACCGAAACTCCACGATTGATGACAGTGACAAATGATCCTGATGATAATTTGCCAAGTAGTACCACTTGTAAATCTACAAGTACTTGTGCATCCAAAGACGGACAAACTGAAAGTTACAATGTTCGTGAGCGTGTTATTCATGACACTGATTCAACCCTTCAGGTATCAGAGAATCCTCATCATGAAAAAAAACGACCAAGACGTCATCATCACGATAGGTTTGCTTCGAATCTCAATTTCTAAAATTATTCCAGTTCTAATAATTTTCTAAAAACAATTTCACTTAATTCTAGGATACAAAGACAAAATGCTCAACGACTACGCAAATTGGATCATCTCTTTCAATCATCCTCCATCACAAATTCTGATGATATTTCCGATGAGGCCATATCACTTCATGACCGACGTTTGCGGTCAATTGAGTTCTACAATCAGCACAAATCGAAGTACTCGGATAACGGGCGCAGTACAACGAGACATTCACTAGGTCCCTCTAGGTCCCGAAGAGCTGCTACGGCTCGCAAAGAACGCGTGTGGGATCATGGCGTGATTCCTTATGAGATCGACGGAAATTTTTCGGGTGCCCATAAAGCCCTATTCAAACAAGCAATGCGGCACTGGGAGAACTTCACTTGCGTCAAATTTGTTGAAAGAGTCCCCAGAGAACATCCCAACTACATTGTTTTTACGGAAAGATCTTGTGGGTATGTCTATCAATCGTAAGATCCTATCATAAAAAAAGAGTTTGCTATTATATCGAAAAGAAATTCCCCCAATCACGTAAATTTACCGAACTTTAAAATTCCCGAAATTCGATAAATTTACGTGATCCTGATATATATGGGGATGGTTTAAGAATGGAGGATGGACAACACCGAGAGGAGGAATGTTGGAGATAATTTGATGAATGATGAGTAATCATGAAAGAATCTCATTGAAACTATTATAACTTTGATGCGACAGGTGCTGTTCTTTTGTTGGCAAGAGGGGAAATGGTCCACAGGCTATTAGCATCGGTAAAAATTGTGACAAGTTTGGAATAGTCGTTCACGAACTCGGGCATGTAGTCGGCTTCTGGCATGAACACACCAGGCCCGACAGAGATCGACATGTACAAATAATCAGAGATAACATCATGAGCGGTGAGTTTTAAAAAAGGTAAAAACAAAACTAAAGGCCGTTTAAGGGCATATGTTACTTACCAAAAGAGCGAATTTCGCCTCGCCAACTTTACGTTCGCAATAATAAATATTTTTAACTAAAACCTAATTTTAGAGAAAAATATTTATATTGCGAACGTAAAATTGACGAAACTAAATTTTTTCTTATGGTAATTACCACATGCGCTTAAGAATTACATGAACGCTTGTAGAAAAGAGCCTGAGGTCCTCGCAATCTTGTCATGGCACCTCTTAGAATCCTGTATGGATTCTGTATATAGTCTGATGTAGTTTGAAACTCCAGATCAAATAATCTGATGGCAATAAAAGCTTACTCGCTTATTCCTGTATTCGATTACAGATAAACACGCTTGTTCTTAAATATTCTTTCTTATCTTTGTTCAATAGGTCAAGAATATAACTTTAATAAACTGACAGAAGAAGAAGTCAACTCCCTAGGCCTACCTTACGATTATGACTCGATAATGCATTATGCGAAAAATACATTTTCCAAAGGAACTTACTTGGACACTATCTTACCAATGGAAATGCACGAAAAAAAGCGTCCCGAAATTGGTCAGAGAATTCGCCTCAGTGAAGGAGACATTGCCCAAACCAATTTGTTGTATAAATGCTACAGTAAGCATATAGTAATAAGCTTTTAAGTCATCGTGTGATAAATTAATGTTCAATTAAAAATGTTAATTATCAATTAGTATCAAATAATAACTTTGAAATGATATTAAAATAAACTTTTTAACTTATTATTGATAGAGTGTGGAAGAACCTTTCAAGAGAACAGCGGAAGTTTCGGATCACCGAACCATCCAAATAGTTCCCCATCCCTTGATGGAGAACGATGTGAATGGAGAATTACAGCCACTCATGGAGAACGTATAGTTCTCAATATCACTTCGCTGGATATTTTTAAAAGTGACTATTGTCGTACGGATTATCTTGAAATTCGAGATGGTTATTGGCACAAGAGTGCAGTATTAGGTTTGTATCTGCTGATATTTTATATATCTTCTATAAGGTAAGAGTATCAATTGTTGGCACCTATTCTATTGTTGGTTCCTAATCTTGGCATCCCTCTCTAATTTATTAAAAACATTAGGAAAATGTTTATCGTAGTACTATTCGAGATACTATCATCTATACTATCAGTGAGCAAAACATGATAAAAATGTATAACTTTTTCTGTTGTTTAAAGAAAATTAATGAAGGTGTCAATAAATTGACAAATTGTTGCCTGATTTACAACTTGATGTTATCTAGGACAATTGTTATAGGTCGATTTTGTGGCAGTGGGAAGGTTCATGAGCCAGTAGTGTCAACCGGAAGTCGAATGCTGGTGACCTATATAACATCAAGTCGTCAAAGTGGACATCGAGGATTCGGTGCTAATTATGAAGCAGTTTGTGGAGGAGACGTGGACTTAGATGGAGTGGGACATTTGGAATCGCCAAACTATCCCGAGGAGTATCAATCAAGCAAGGAGTGTGTCTGGAGATTATCAGTTCCACAAGACTACCAAGTGGCATTGAAATTTCAATCTTTCGAAATTGAGAATCATGATAATTGTGTCTACGACTTCGTTGAGGTACGAGACGGTCATAATGCAGACTCTCCACTTATTGGTGTTTATTGTGGGTACAAGCTACCACCCGACATCAGATCTACAGGAAATAAACTACTTGTAAAGTTCGTCAGCGACAGCTCTGTTCAAAAAGCTGGATTCTCAGCTATGTTTATGAAAGGTACGACTTCATTGGATTCTTATTCACCTACTGTTCTTTAGAATCGAGATTTCAAATTATACACTCACTTTTATTATTCTTTAGAGTTTGACGAATGTGCACTTACTGATCACGGATGCGAGCATGATTGTATCAATACTTTAGGAGGATATGAGTGCTCATGCAAGGTTGGTTTTGAACTTCACTCAGATGGAAAACATTGCGAAGGTGAGTTCACTCAGGATAGGTACATTACACAGGAGATACATATAATAAAACCTTAAAGATCTTGCTGAAGACAATGCATATTGTATTTTATTTTCGAAGATGCTTGTGGCGGTATCTTCGACATGAAGAACGGTACGATAACCAGTCCTTCTTTCCCGGAAACGTACCCTGGTAACAAGCACTGTATATGGGAGATAATAGCACCACCTCAGTACAGAATAACTTTAAACTTCACCCATTTTGACCTGGAGGGCAATAACGTGTATCAACAAGAATGTGAATATGATTGGATTGAAGTATCCAGCAAGCTTGGGGATGATGTTCATAGGAAACACGGTACATTCTGTGGAACTAGATTACCACCACTCCTAACATCCGAAGGTAATTCTATGAAGATCATCTTTTCATCTGACAACAGGTAATAATACTATAATATCTAGGGTTGTGGAAAATGACAAAAGAACTGAAGAAGTCATGTCAATTTACTTTTGGAATTGCAGCTTGCAGAAGTCGGGTTTCGCCGCAGTATTCTTCACCGATATGGACGAGTGTGCTAGTAACAACGGCGGATGTCAGCACGAATGTAAAAATACGATAGGCTCCTATCAGTGTTCCTGTCATAACGGATTCACTCTTCACGATAACGGGCATGACTGCAAGGAAGGTGGTTGCAAATATGAGATTACCGCACCCGCAGGCACTATAACTTCCCCAAACTACCCTGATTTCTATCCGGGTCGTAAAGACTGCGTCTGGAATTTCAGCACTACCCCAGGACATCGAATAAAGATGGTAAAATAAACTGGGTAGTTAATCATTACGTACTACAAATTTATGAGGGTCATTCTATTTTTCTTATTTTTATTTGAGTATCTAGGCGCTCTATTGGTTTATCTCCTCCTTTTTTAGATCTTCAAAGTTTTTGAAATGGAACCTCATCAAGAGTGTGCGTATGATCACATTGCTATTTACGATGGGGACTCACCAGATAGTCACACATTAGGCAAATTTTGTGGGAGCAAAGAACCTCATCCTATTTTGGCTACCGGAAGTCAAATGTACATGGTGTTTAAAAGCGATGCGTCTGTTCAGAGGAAAGGCTTTCTGGCAACACACATGACTGGTTAGTATGCGATAATTCGATAAAAAATACATAAAGTTTTATTCAGTATATTCACTGTAATGAATAAAATAAAATATTATGTGTTTGTAGATATAATATTTTAAAATGTGAAGGTTCAAAGGTTTATGGTTTTTTATTACAGCCTGTGGTGGTCATTTGATTGCGACTGAACAAACCAAGTATCTGTTTTCACATGCGAGATATGGCACACATAATTATGACCATAAGACCGACTGTGATTGGGCAATCGAGGCTCCACTTGGAAAAAATGTCCACTTGGCCTTTACATTTTTCAATTTGGAAGATGAACCAGATTGCAATTATGACTTCGTTGAAGTTTATTCTGGTTTAGATTCTTCTAGTCCAAGTTTTGGTCGTTTATGTGGCAATTCGGTAAGTTTGGGCTATTTCCAAATATGTATCCTGTTATAAAAAAGAGTGTTCCTATCGACATTGGGACATGTAGATCAGCAGGGGAAAAATTATCTAAATGGACAAATTTTTTACAGAATACCTCCGACATCATATCAATGAACGAAGCATTACTTGTGAGATTTAAGACAGATGATACGGTATCCAATAAGGGTTTCGCTGCAACATTCGTAGCGATTGATCGCCAAGACAGTGAGGAGATTCTTGGTGGTGAGGAAGAAGAAGATGAAAATCTTTGATCTTTGGAGAACAATCTCTCCAACTACCTAGATCTCGGATCTTAAGGAAGAGATTGTTTCTACGGAATTGTGCAAGTTATGCTTAATTTTTTAGAATTACAAGACTCTAAGAGAGAAAACAATACCCGCAAGAGCGGGAATGTGACAAAAATCTTCCATTTACCACAGTAGATCAATATATGAAAAATATCCTTTTTGCTTCCTCCTAGAGGAAGCTTCGTAGTCGTATTAATTTTAAATATTTTTAAAACGATTTAAATTAACGTTTCTCAGTTGATAAATGCCCAATACAACGTTTCAAACAATTGTCCGGATGTATGTGTGTGTACTCGTAGATGTAGATATGTGGATGGATGTCGCCTTTTTTTGTTAACATGATAGATAAATTGATGAAATCTGTAGGGCTTATATCAAAAATATCTCAAAATTGACACAAGGATTTTTCAAGATATTGAATGAATATTGATTGAACCGATTAATCTGTAATACTAATACATTTCATTAAATTTGAAGTATACTCTTCCTCTATGAGGAAGCAAAGTGCTCATTAAATAAGCACTAGAGTTAATAAAACTTCACGGCTAGTTTATTATGTGTAAAAGTTAAAAGTGTGAACAGTAATATAATAAGTTTTGGAAGCCTACGAAATGTGACAGTGAATAATAAATTTTGCGATTATACGCGTATTTACTATCAAAAAATACCTTAAAAAGGACCTTTAAAAAGATTATACTGATTTAAGACTATGAACTATTTCCGTTTTTGCAAGTGATGATAAAAATTAATCATTTCGGGTTTTCAGTCGTAAATGAAGAAATATTCTGCTAGATTCATGAATTAATTTTGAGATTAATTTTGCACTGTGCTTTTAGATTTTTTTTACTTTTGTTAAATGAAGAAGTTTGACACCTGACCGATTAATATCGAATGAAGACACGTGTATCATATCAAAAATATATCTTTTACCGAATATTCACGAATATATATAATTATATATTTATTCATGTTAAGTATATCATTTATTCATGACGATTGAACCACCGAAAACAAATGAAAACGATTCACCAAACGTATTTCATATTGGACAAAGGCGGAAATAACTGTCGAAACTAAATTTACAAATTAGAAATTAAAAAAAAAAGAATACAATTTTAACCTTAGTTTGTTAAACATTGACATTCATTTTAAATATTATACCTTTTTCCTAACTACTTTTAGAATTACTTTACTATCTACATGGAGTTCAATATGGGTTATTGTCAGTAAGTAATTAGTAATTATTATTTAAGTTCTAGTGAAAAGAGTTGAAAGCAAAGTCGAAAGAATACAGAAAAATTTAACGTGAATTTAATCCAACTAAATTTAGAAAAAATATTTATAGGGTTGAATGTCCGGGATTTCGACTTCCTCCAATGATAAACGACCTATTAATTATGAAACACGTTGAAGATTTGAGACCACAAAATTTGACTCGTCCGATTAAAAACAAGTCTAAAATAAAAGACATTGAGACGTCAATCTTTCTGGAACGTATACTTAATATTTTCAATAAATTATTGAAAAAAATTGAATTATTATTAGTAAACTCAGGAGATGAAGAAACTTCGGATGAATGTAAATTTTTTCTTCAACAAATAGAAATCTTCATGGAACACGTAATTACACGAATCAAAAATATATCTGAAGAAGAAAAAACGATGTATTATGGAAAAATGTGGCATGCAATTAAGAAAGCACATATTGATATAAAGGGTCTGATTTTAATTGCATTATACTAATACTTTGATATTAAATAAATTTTATATCGTGTATTTAATATATTTTATATTGTGTGTAAAATATTTTTTTATAGTACTTATAGATTCATGTATATTATTTCAGATTTATCAGCTTTAATACATACTCAAAGTTTACGTTATCAAAAAAAACTTAATAGTGTTTTACATCAGCGTGCAAAAAGAAGGAAGAAAATGAAAAAAAGTAAAAGAAAATATGAGAATGAAATCAAACACACCGTGTAAAATTCTTCTATTATTTTGACATATACACATACATATACCATACCCTACACATTAAATTTATACTTACTTTATAAATAATATTAGCTTGCAGAGTGAAAAAAATCAATTGAAGGCATACAAAACTTCGATAATTAATCGGAAAAATTTAATGCAAGCTGAGAAGGAGGCAAAAAACAATTTGCAAAATCTTTGCAATCAAAATAGTCTTGCAGAGAAAGAATTATCTTCTCAGAGGTACAAAATTTTTATTGATATTGAATGATTAAATTAGCGAATTTTAATCTTAATAAGACGTGTGTATATATATATACAGATATAAGATGGAAACTGAATTAACTAGTATCATCAGTAAATATGATACAGAAGCCGAAGAAAAAGATAAGGAATTAAATGATCTTACAGAAGAATTTAGATCCATAGATTCGGAATTATATAATTTACAGAAGAATATGGAACCCCAATTAGACATTTATATCGGTCTTATTTATGAAAAAGAGGAATTAATGTTGAAAACATTTAAAGAAAATTTGGAAAAATTCGTGGTGTTAAGATCAACCAAAATCATTCAAAGGTGGTGGCGACAAATCTACTGGCGTTGGAGAATAAAATCTGCGAGAAGCCAAAAGGATGAAGGTCCTTAGGATAATTTCAAGAGTATGATTAATATTTACTTCACTATATTCAATTTTTACATTTTCTGCTTTTTAAATTTTCAGAAATTGAAGAAACGCAAATAACATAAACTAAATTGGACCCATTTATAAAATGAAGTTTAGAATTATAATGAACGTTTTGAAATCAGTTGTAAGACTTAATTGTATTCATATGGAAACAAAAAATAAACGTCTTTCGAAAATTAAAAGCTTCTAGTAATATAGTACTCAAATTCAACAATTTTAAGCTCTTCAAATAAATAAGAAATTTAATAATATTTCAATGGATTTAACAATATTTTATGGGATTTTGAATATATTTAAGGAATTTCAAGGAATTTTACGAAAGTTATTAGAGTTTTATAGAGTTTCAAGTCATGGTTGTTATATTCATAGTATATGGTAAAGTTATTTAAAATTTAAAAACAAAAGATTGTTTTTTTCCCTAACGTCACTTGGCTTTTAGCAATGATTTGGGGTTTAACGATATTTTCATTAAAGAGACAAGAAAGGTTAATTTCCTCCTAATTAGTATATTTTATTTATGTGAAAATGTCTGAAAAGAAAGATAATCGTAAGAGCGACGAAGATGTGCGTTTGAACCACATTTTACAATATTTGACTCGCTCCAGTAAGCTTAAAGCCGACAAATGGGCTAAAGTTATGTCTTCTGACGAACTTAGGGTAAATATTGTGATTACAATTTATTAAACACAAAAAGGGTGATTTCACGTTTTTATACTGCAATACTTATCTATTGTTCAATACATTTTAGTTTATTGAAACTTCCAGGAAACAATACTTAAGTTTTTGAATGACCCCTCAGAGAAGACGTTAATTATGCAGATTTCTGGAGGTGGCACATTAATCCCATATTTAAGTATACAGCCAACCAGTCGAGTTAAATCAACGTACTTTATTAAGAGACATCCTATTAACATCACAGAAAATAATTATAAGAAAATGCTTATACTTGGTGACATGCCACCAAGAGCATTAGACGAATTAGCTGTCTTGATTGAAGAGGTATCCTTCATGATTCATGAGCATTTTTTGAAATATGGACACTTGTTTTAATAATTACAGATAGTTTTGTTTTATTTTAACTGATTATATTTATTAGGCGTACGTGCCTATACTATCAAATCCGTATAATTATGTTGGTTGTCCTGCAATAGTTGCAAACTATATAAAGAAACATGTGTACCAGTTTCGAAGTTCAATATGTCAGGTATTTGGTACATCTTCATTTACCAAATTTAGTTTCTAAGATATTCGCAGATTGATCATTTTTATCTCACAGATACGAGGAAAAATGACTGGACACACATTGCTGCCTATGCCAATGGGAATTGAAAGCATTTTTGAAGCAGAATTGGCAATTCGTGAAAGTGGGAATAACGTAGATATTCAATTGAAGCATAGTATTGAGAAAATTGTTTGTGACTGGTCTGAGCATGTTAATGATATTTTGAATGAATCCAGTACTTCGGCCTTCGACAATAATGACAATCCTATGCCTTCTGAAGGCAAGTCTAAGACGAATGATTCAATCAGTTATCAAAAATTGATATAATATGTTTAATTTTTAGAATTGACATTTTTATGTTTCAGAATTGACATTTTGGCAGAAAAGATTGAAAAATATTGAATCTATTTATTCTCAGCTGCAAGACCCGCGTGTAAAGAAGATGATCTCTTATTTAGCATTGGCGAAGAGTCCATATCTATCATTTTTCCACACGTTAATTCAAAATGTCACTGTTGGTTTGTAAACCTGTGACAATGTTTCTGATATAAAATTATAATAAAATAATACATTCTCTCTGATGAGAATGTAATTATAATAAAATTATCTGCTTTTACAGCTATTGTAGAAGCAAGGGAAATATGCTTATATTTGAAGCCATTGCAAACATATTTTGAAGAAATAGAGAGTTCTGAGTTCCCAGCTATATCATCGCGAATAAAACCATTAATGCACTCGATATGTATTACTTGGGCAAGTTCCCGATATTATCAAAGTAGTACGCGAATTATGACATTACTTAAGGAATTGACAAATCTTATTTTGGCAGAGGTAAAACAAGATTGTGAATTACTAAAACGAAGCTAATGCAGTATACACAAGGACATAAGTCGAAATCATATTTAAACTTGTTTACAAAAACAATTTGAATTCCAGGCAACTAAATACATGGAACCCAGCTCTTTATTTCAAGGTGACATTGAAGACAATAGAAAACGGTTAATAGTAACGATAAACACTATCGACAATTTTCTAGAATTGTTCGATTTCTTTCAAGCAAAACTTGAGGAGTATTTTGAGTTTCCAATGAAGCCAGTTCCATGGGCCTTCAACGAGAAGTTGATTTTTGAAAGAATGCAGGAGTTCCAGACACGCCTAAAGAATATACAGGTGCTAAAAAAGTTGTGTTTTTTTTTGCAAAAAATATTTTGGTTACAGTCGTGTTTAATTCTCAATAAAAATAAATATTAGTTCTCAATATTAAATTCATTTTATTATCCCTTACTTTTCTTTAACTTAAGCAAATATATGAAATTGCCGAAGAATATTTGAAACTCGAGAAAGTCGACTTTTCTGGTCTCAAAGGAAAGAATTTATTTTCCACTGTTCATAATATCTATGAAGGATTCATAAAAGGGTATGATGAGTTTTCTAATGCTCAGTATGATATACTTGTTCCTGAAGATAGAGGATTTCCGGAAAACTTTGCGGAGTTCATGAACAAGGTAAAACTTCAAAGATGACATCAATTCAAGAAATTGATAAGGTTTTATTGCAGATTGACGAGTATGATCGGATATTAGCTTTTGCATTTGATAATGCATTTATGGAATGTTACAATTTGGAATCATTATTTCAACTAATTTGGATTATGGGTACTATAACGAACAGGCCAGTAATTATGTCTCAGTTGTGGCATAATTTTGAACATTTATTATCGACTATACATAATAATTTGGACACTGCAAAGGTATAATCGTATTAATT
>JAUEJJ010000017.1:5902987-5916972 GCA_032164275.1 Synergus coniferae | reverse complement strand
GGCATGTTTATCACAATGAATCCTGGTTATGCGGGAAGAACGGAACTTCCAGAAAATTTAAAAACACTTTTCAGGTAGAAAATATTGGATTATCATATTAAATATACATACAATACTTAATTTAATCAAAACAGAGCTATTTAATTTTTGAAATATATAATTTGAATATTATTGGTTTCATTAGGCCTTGTGCTATGGTCGTACCCGACTTTGAACTTATTTGCGAAATCATGTTAGTTGCTGAGGGTTTTCTAGACGCTCGATTACTGGCAAGAAAATTTATAACATTGTATACACTCTGTCGCGAATTACTATCGAAACAAGATCATTATGACTGGGGTCTGAGAGCTATTAAATCTGTTCTTGTTGTTGCTGGAAAATTAAAGCGTGGAGACCGCCAACGCCCTGAAGATCAAGTTCTGATGAGAGCATTGAGAGATTTTAATACACCCAAAATTGTAACAGATGATGTTCCCGTATTTATGGGTCTTATTGGTTCGTAAAAAACGGATCTCCAAAGACATTATTATTTATCGTATTCGATAATTCAATATTAAGTTATCTTCATTTAATTTATTCACATTAGTAATTGAAATGAAATTATTGTCTATTCATTTTATCAATACAGGAGACTTATTCCCAGCTCTGGATGTCCCACGTAAAAGAGATTTAGATTTTGAAAAAATGGTCAAAAAGGCTACTTTAAATTTAAAGTTGCAACCAGAAGATGGCTTCATTTTAAAAGTAGGTTTCTTTTTTTAATCCACGATTAAAGAGATACTAATCGTGAATTTATGTTTAGGTAGTGCAACTCGAGGAGTTACTTTATGTTCGACATTCGGTGTTTATTGTGGGATTTACAGGAACTGGTAAATCGGAAGTGTGGAAAACGCTTAACAGAACCTACTTTAATCAGAAGTTGAAGCCATATTATAATGACCTGAATCCAAAGGCTGTTACAAATGATGAACTTTTTGGTGCTATTAATCCAGCAACTAGAGAATGGAAAGACGGGTAAGACATTCATCAAGAATGAACATTTTTTATGAATATTCATGACAAATTTTCAGTGTATTATTATTGATATTTCCAGATTAGTTTCCGTTCTGATGCGTGATCAAGCTAACATGAGTGGCGATGGACCAAAATGGATTGTTTTCGATGGTGACATTGATCCTATGTGGATAGAATCTTTGAATACAGTAATGGATGATAATAAAGTCTTAACATTAGCAAGCAATGAAAGAATCGCGTTGACCAAGCAGATGAGACTGCTATTCGAAATTTCGAATCTCAAGTAAGACATTAAATCATTTTTGAAAGAAAATTAAACTGTTTAATTAAACTCATTAAACTGTTCAAACAAACCATTAATTTAAATATAGTCATCCGGAAAATATTTTTATTTTAGGACTGCAACACCAGCCACGGTGTCTCGTGCTGGAATTTTGTACATAAATCCTCAAGATCTAGGCTGGAACCCGTAAATACATATCTACATCTATATAAATAATCATTAATTTATACAACCAATTTCTATTTCTGATTCTCCAATTTTTAAAATAATCGCCTGTAGATTTGTAACAAGCTGGATAGAAACGCGTGAAAATTTCGAACGGGCTAATCTAGTTATACTTTTTGAAAAATACATTCCCCAACTTTTGGAAGTGACCAAGGCGAAATTTAAAAAAATTACTCCAATACCAGAAGTTTGTCACCTTCAAATGCTGTGTAATTTATTAGATTGTTTTCTAACAAAAGAGAATGTTCCACCAGAATGTCCCAAAGAATGGTAAATTTATTTTAATATAACCCTTATATGTAAACTCTTATATCAGTTGTCCCTGAAATTACATAGGTAATTTTCATTATTTTAGGTATGAATTATACTTTGCTTTTGCTTGCATTTGGGCATTCGGATCTGCTATGTTTCAAGATCAATTAATTGATTGGAGAAATGAATTCAGTAAATGGTGGGTAAATGAATTCAAAGCCATCAAGTTTCCCTCAAGTGGCACAATTTTTAGTTATTTCATAGACACAGAAACGAAAAAACTACTTCCCTGGAGTGAGAAAGTCAGCAGATTTGATCTGGATCCGGACATCCCTCTTCAAGTTTGTTTCTTGCAAAAAACATCAGAAATTTTAATCTCGTGTCTAAAAATATCGAAATTTGCAGGCAACCCTTGTTTCCACGGGTGAAACAGCTCGAATTCGTTTTTTTATGGACTTACTGATGAAAAGGAAGGTACCTGTGATGTTAATTGGCAGTGCAGGATCTGGAAAAAGTGTAATCGTAGCTGATAAACTTGCTAGCTTACCAGATAATTACAACGTAACGAATGTACCTTTCAACTTTTACACTACATCAGGTAAATACAATTGTGTATCATAAAAACTTGTATTACTCAAATTTTGATTGGACAGAGAAATTAAATAAATAAATGATAGAAATGTTGCAGCGAGCTTTGGAAAAGCCTTTAGAAAAGAAGTCAGGTCGTAATTATGGTCCACCGGGCACAAAGCTTCTAGTTTATTTCGTTGACGATATGAATATGCCAGAAGTTGATACATACGGTACTGTACAACCTCACACATTAATTCGGCAGCACATGGATTACAGCCATTGGTAATTAATAATCATTTAATTAAATAATTTTTCTTTTTTCTCGGCTTAGAAATAAAATGTAATATTTTAATGAAATTTCTGATAAAACTTTCACAGGTACGATCGTGCTAAACTTACTTTGAAAGATATACACAACACTCAATATGTATCTTGTATGAATCCGGCAGCAGGTAGTTTTACGATAGATCAACGACTGCAAAGGCATTTTGCTGTTTTTGCTGTGAGGTAAAAATCATCAAAAATTGATGCAGGGAGTAATCTAGAAAAATATATGTAATAGGAAAAATATTGGATTTAGTTTTAAAAAATGGATTTAGTTTACATAAAAATGTTGTTTAGCTTTCCTGGACACGATGCACTTTTGACAATCTACCGTCAAATTTTACAACAGCATCTTGCAAATCCTCAGCAGAAGATAAACGTGACAATACAGAGAGCTGCAGAACCCTTGATAAATGCAGCTTTATATCTTCATGAAAAAATCGCAATGACATTTCTGCCAACAGCTATCAAGTTTCATTATATTTTCAATCTACGAGATCTGTCGAATATATTTCAGGTAATTAATTGTTTTCATTTATATCAAAACATATTCAATAAATAATTATATTTGTAGGGTATATTATTTGCCAATGGAGATACCATTCCGAATATAAATTCTTTAATCCGCCTCTATGTTCATGAGGCAACTCGAGTATATTGTGACAAACTGGTGAATTTTGAGGATAAAAAGACATTTGATCAATTTTTGCGGGAAGCTCTTAGAAAAAATATACCGGTAATATGCTTTTTTTGTACTACTAAAGTATTGCACTTTATATTGAATACAAAATTAAAAAGTGGAATATACAATTCTCTTTTTAATCAATATTAGGAATTGGAAGAAGAGCCAGTTTTGGAACAGCCAATTATTTTCTGTCATTTCGCTGAAGGTATTGGAGAAGCAAAATATATGCCAATTAGACATTGGGCTCAACTTAGTAAATTATTAGATGAGGCTTTAGTTAACTACAATGAATTGGTATGACATGAATAATCCTAATGATTATAAACGTTGTAAAAGTTCAATCATATCCGATAGAAATTGCCTTTTTTTAATGATTGGAAACGTTTTCTTTTTTTTGTGGAATTAGGTATCTGCAATGAATTTAGTAATGTTTGAAGATGCTATGTACCATGTCTGTCGAATAAATCGAATTTTGGAATCACCTAGAGGCAACGCATTATTGGTTGGCGTAGGAGGCAGCGGTAAACAATCTCTATCCCGATTGTCAGCTTTTATTGCCTCTCTAGAGGTAAACAATTCTTGATGTTTTATGTCGTCATGTCAGAAACTGAAAGAACAATATTTCATACATTTTTATTTTAATAGGTTTTTCAAGTTCAACTTAGAAAAGGATATTCAATGAATGACTTGAAAGCAGATTTATCTGTTCTGTACATGAAAGCTGGTATAAAAAGTATTGGGATTGTGTTTTTAATGACAGATTCCCAAGTAGCCCAGGAGAAGTTCTTGGTTGTTATCAACGATATGTTGGCTTCAGGGGAAATTGCAGATTTATTTCCTGATGATGAAGTGGATAATATTGTGAATGCCATGAGAAATGAAGTTAGTATTGTTTGCAATTAATTAGGAAAATAATATCGAATTTTAGAAGTCAATGCGTCATGAATATGTTTTGTTAGGTGAAGCAAGCGGGAATAGTTGATTCAAAAGAAAACTGCTGGAAATTTTTCATTGACAGAGTTCGCACGCAGCTAAAGTGTGTTCTCTGTTTTTCACCTGTTGGAGCTACTTTGAGGAAAAGATCTAGACAGTTTCCCGCTATTGTTAGCTGCACTTCAATTAATTGGTTCCAAGATTGGCCACAGAAAGCTCTGGAATCTGTGTCAGCTACATTCTTAGAGGTATTCGTTAACAAACATTATTGCAGCGAAAATTTATGATAACTATAATTTTTAGAGCATCAAATTGACAATCACAAGTTTAACTCTATTTAGGAACTAGAAGATCTGCCTCCTGAGTATCGTACATCGGTTTCACTCTTTATGTCCTTTGTTCACATGAGTGTAAACGAGATGTCAAAAACGTATTTACAAAATGAAAGAAGATATAATTATACAACTCCTAAGTCATTTTTGGAACAAATTGCTTTATTCTCTAAGCTTCTGCGTGAAAAAACGTATGACTTAATTATAAAAATCTTGCGTCTTGAAAATGGTCTCACTAAATTGGATTCATGTGCTGGACAAGTAAACCGCACTTAAGTTTCAAAGGCTTTTTTCTTAATAACATCATTACTTATATTTCTTCATTTTTTTCAGGTCGATAATCTTAAAGCCGTTCTAGCAGTTCAAGAAGTAGAACTGAAAAAGAAGAATGAAATTGCTGATAAAATCCTTGACGAGGTGGTTGCCGAAAATACTAAAGCAGAAGTAGAGAAAGCATTTGGTACGATATCTATATATATATATTTCTGCTAGTTATTCATAGAACTATTATTATTTTAATTTAAACTTTAAATTTTAAAGTAAAAAAATTTTAATGAAGTATGGTATTTTTGTAAATTTTAGTTTCTGAGGAGGAAGCTAAAGTAGCTGAGATTAAGGAAAGAGTATCTGAGAGACAAAGACGTTGCGATGAAGATTTAGCCAGAGCAGAACCGGCAGTGCGTCAAGCTGAAGCTGCATTAAATACCTTAAATAAGGTATAAACAAAAATGAGTCAGATGTGGGAAAGCGTGCAATGAAAATGAATATAATGATAATACTTTTTACTAGAACAACTTGACTGAGCTCAAGTCTTTTGGTACACCACCGGAAGCAGTCGAAAAAGTTGCGCAGGCTGTACTAATCTTGTTTTCACCGAAAGGAAAGGTCCCAAAAGATAAAAGCTGGAAAGCTTGCAGGGTAATGATGGGTGCAGCTGATACATTTTTATCACAATTGCGTAATTATGACAAACAAAATATTCATCCAGAGGTCGTTAAAGCGATTCAGCCTTATATTAATGATAAAGGTAACGTTTTTTTATTAGTCTCATCAAATTAACTGAATTTGAGATTAAGATTAAAACAGTCTTGATAAAATATTTCCTCTTTTAAGAATTTGATCCAGAGTTGGTTTACTCAAAATCTCAAGCTGCGGCAGGATTATGTAGTTGGGTGAGAAACATAATTGTATTTCATTACATAAATGAAAATGTGAAACCTCTTCGAATTGCGCTTTCTCATGCGAATGCCGAACTGAGATCAGCTATGGAAAAATTGAATAATTTAAGAGCTCGACTAGCGGTGCGTAAAATAAGACAAAATGCCTTTGATTACGACGAAAATATTGCGGAAGGAATAATCATTTTATCATTCGTAATTAATTGATGGTTTATTTAATTACAGGAGCTACAAAAAGTATTAGATGTTTTGAGTGAAAAGATGAATATAGCATTATTTGAAAAACAGAAATGTCAGGATGAGGCAGATGCAACTGCATTGACGATAGATTTAGCGAATAGACTCGTTAATGGCTTAGCGTCTGAGAAAATTCGATGGGCTGAGACCGTTGACATGTATGTTCTCTGAAGATGTGATAAGATGTGATAATTAATGATGAGCAAGTTGATAAGTTGATGAAACGTTCATGATTGCAGATTAAAATCGTCTGGAGCAACAATTCCTGGAAATATATTGATTATAACAGCGTTTATTTCCTACGTTGGGTGTTTCACTAAAAAATACAGAACAGACCTAATGGAGGTTCACTGGTTACCTTATCTGGACAATATGGAGATAAAAATACCACGTACGCTAGGTGTGGATCCTTTATCCTTACTTACGGATGACGCGCAAATTGCACAATGGAACAATGAAGGTTGTAATAAATTGATAGAAGCGAGCGGATAGTTTTTGTCAATTGATGATTAATTATAAATTGTATTTACATTAAATTTTCAGGTCTCCCTACTGATAGGATGTCTGCAGAAAATGCTACAATTTTGACGATCTCATCTCGTTGGCCTCTGATGATAGATCCGCAGCTGCAGGGCTTGAAATGGATCAAGAATAAATACGGAGATGATTTGACAGTTTTACGATTAACTCATAGGAATTATTTAGATAGAATTGAATTTGCTATAACAAATGGAGAAGTAGTCTTATTAGAAAATATTATGGAAACAGTGGACGCCGTTTTGGATCCTATTTTAGGCCGAGTGCTCGTAAAGAAAGGCCGGTTAGTAAAAATATACTATAACTTTAAAAATAGACAATGGAATGAAGATGAAAGATAATTTGATTGATTTTTGAACAGAGCGATTAAGATTGGCGACAAGGAGGTAGATTTTAATCCACAGTTTAGACTTATTCTGCAAACGAAATTGGCCAGTCCTCATTACAAGCCAGAAATGCAGGCGCAAACTACTCTTATTAACTTTACGGTTACAAAAGACGGTCTCGAAGAACAACTTCTTGGCGAAGTTGTGAAAGCCGAGCGACCTGATTTAGAATCAACTAAAGCAGAACTTACGAAGCAGCAGAATACTTTCAAAATTTTACTAAAAACTTTAGAAGATGACTTATTACATAGGTAATTTAGGCGATTGAAGTTTTTAGGTAGAATATTTAATTGAATTTAATTAGGATATCTTTAATCGATTTTACTTGTGTTTAGATTGTCATCGGCTGGTCCAAATATTTTAAGTGACGTTAATCTGGTCGTCAATCTCGAAACAACGAAAAGAACTGCTGCAGATATTGAAATAAAAGTGGAGGAGGCAAAAATTACTGCGGTGAAGATAGACGAAGCTCGAGAATGGTACCGACCAGCAGCAACTAGAGCCAGTCTTTTGTATTTTATACTTAACGAACTCCACAGAATCAACATGCTGTACCAATTTTCATTAAAGGCTTTCAATGTTGTTTTTCAAAATGCCATTAAGTTTGCAAAGCCTTCCGATAATCTGACAGAACGAGTTGCACTTTTGACTGATAGCATTACGTACCTAGTCTTCATCTACACGTGCAGAGGACTGTTTGAGAGCGATAAGCTAACTTTTATTTTTCAAATGACTATACAGGTTTGTGAATACATTAACTTCAATAAAATTATTTCAGCGATACATATTTTAATGTACAGAGAACATCAGGAAACGTTCAATTATTTTATTACAGATTCTATTACAAATGAATGAAATATCCCAATCTGAAGTTGACTTCCTACTTCGATATCCATATAAGCCGAACCTCGTAAGCCCCGTGGACTTTTTGAATAATGCCAGTTGGGGTGGCGTCAAGTACTTAAGTGACATAGAAGAATTTCGAAATTTAGACCGCGATATCGAAGGCGCTGCCAAAAGATGGAAGAACTTTGTCGAGTCTGAAACCCCAGAAAGAGAAAAGTTCCCGCAAGAGTGGAAGAATAAAACGACTTTACAGAGATTATGTATGCTGAGATGCTTAAGGGTGGACAGATTAACGTATGCTGTTCGGTGAGAGAATAATTTATTGTTAACAGTAATTGTTAAAATTTCTTGCTTTTAACTTTTAAAAATTTTTAAATTAATTACACTCTATCCTGCTGTATATTTTTCAATAAGGATCTTATTGGATCCTATCCAAATAACCACAGACTGGTTTTCTTCTTTTCAGATACTTTGTTGAAGAAAAACTAGGCTCGAAATTTATAGATCTACGATCTCCACCCTTCGAAAAATCTTTTGAAGAAACGAGTTCTGTCACGCCTGTATTTTTCATTCTGTCTCCAGGCGTGGATCCACTTAAGGATGTGGAAAAATTAGGGAGACGAATGGGTTTCACTTTAAATGGACGTAACTTTCATAATGTGTCCCTTGGTCAGGGACAAGAAACGGTAGCAGAAGAAACGATGGATATAGCCGCAGCTGAGGGTCACTGGGTAATATTACAAAATATACATCTGGTCCAGAATTGGCTACCTACTTTAGAAAAAAAATTGGAACAAATTGCGGAAAATCCACATGATGATCTACGTTTGTACATAAGTGCCGAAGCTGCGCCAGATCCACATTCGTCAATAATACCACAAGTAAAAAACTTAATTTTTTGAAAGAATAATTTTTAAATCATTCTTTTCGTTTACAAGCATTACTTTCTTATTGCTTGATCAATTTTATTTTACGCAAAAATTATAGGGTATTTTAGAATCAGCTATAAAGATAACAAATGAACCACCAACTGGCATATTTGCAAATATACACAAAGCTTTAGACGTTTTTAATCAGGAAACCCTCGATTCTTGTACTAAAGAAACAGAATTCAAAGCAATATTATTTGGTCTTTGTTATTATCATGCTGTTATTGCTGAACGTAGAAAATTTGGTCCTCAAGGCTGGAATAGGGTAATAATTGATTTGGACTATTGATCAGTAAAAAGGACTAACTGCTATATTGTTTTAGTAATAAAAATAAAAATAAAAACATACAATATTTTAGATATATCCTTTTAATCTTGGAGATTTAAGTATCAGCGTCTCCGTGTTGTTGAATTATTTGGAAAATAATAATAAAGTACCATGGGAAGATCTTCGATATTTGTTTGGAGAGATCATGTATGGTGGCCATATAACAGATGATTGGGATAGAAGATTATGTCGCACATATCTGTTAGAATATTTGCAGATTTCACTCGTTGATGGAGACTTAAACCTAGCTCCGGGATTTTTAGTTCCCCCAAATAGCGATTACATAGGTTACCATCAATACGTTGATAACTTCCTGCCGGTAGAAAGTCCAATTTTATACGGTCTTCATCCAAATGCTGAAATTGGTAAGATATTTTGAAAGTGCTTGCGAGCTTTTCCTATTTTTTCACTTTTTATTATATTTATGTTCAATTTTATTTTTGTAAGCCACAGGAATTCTTTAAAATCACTTAAAATGTCTTGAAATCTTGTCCCTAAATACATTTAGGTTTCCTTACAACAACGGCGGAAACTCTCTTCAGGACGGTGTTAGAGATGCAGCCAAGAGATGCTTCTGAATCAACTGGTGCAGGTTTATCACGAGAAGATAAAGTCAAGGGGATTATTGAAGATTTGCTTGATAAAATTCCAGAAGAGTTTAACATCCCTGAACTGTTAGCTAAGGTTGAAGATCGTACACCCTTCACAATTGTAGCTATTCAAGAATGTGAAAGAATGAATACTCTTTGTTGGGAATTGAAAATGTCGCTTAGAGAGTTGGAGCTTGGATTAAAGGTATAAAATTCATAATACTGGTACATCGCAGTCGTCGTTAATTCATGTTTACATCATTGTTACAGGGTGAACTCACAATCAATACGGAAATGGAAAATTTGCAAAATTATCTATTTATCGATGCAGTTCCGCCATCATGGACTGTACGTGCCTATCCATCGAGTTTGGGTTTAACGAACTGGTTTGCAGATATGCTGAACAGAGCAGGGGAATTAGTAAACTGGACAACAGACTTTAACGTGAATATTTGTATTATTTTCGGTCACTGGTTTTTATTAATTAAATGCAACTCTTATTTTTATTTTTATACAGCTTCCACCTTCTATATGGTTGGCTGGTTTTTTCAATCCACAATCATTCTTAACTGCTATAATGCAACAAACTGCTCGTAAAAACGAATGGCCTTTGGACAAAATGTGTCTTCACTGTGATGTCACGAAAAAGCATAAAGAAGACTTCAAGTTAGTATATTAAAATATCCAAATAAGTGATATGAACGTCTTATATTTTTACAAATATTCCAGAGCCCCACCTCGTGAAGGAGCGTATATAAATAGCTTATATATGGAAGGAGCAAAATGGGATACTGCAATTGGGGCAATCACAGATTCTCGTATCAAAGAGTTGTTTCCGCAAATGCCAGTCGTCTATATAAAAGCCATTACACAAGACAAACAAGATATGAAAAATATATACGAGTGTCCTGTATATAAAACAAGAACACGAGGTCCAACTTACGTATGGACTTTCAATTTGAAGAGTCGAGATAAACCTAACAAATGGATTCTTGCTGGAGTTGCAATTCTACTTCAAATTTAAAATAATCAAAATTTTGCACAAGATTACTTACAATCAATATTTGTAGAAAAATAATACGCCTATTGAAATTAAATGTATATGGACTGTCTCACTATTACAATTAATTTATTTAATTCATTTATTAACTCATTTGTTATTATTATTTTACACGGGAAACTTAAGGCAAAAATAGGGAGCATTTAAAATGAAAAAAAAATTTTTTAATTTCTAAATTAGGAAAGATTGTTGCCCTCTATAAAAAAAAAGTCGTTTTGCATCACTCTAGTATATATAGTTTTTCAATTAATACACGACATTTTAATTAAATTATTTATTCCGTTACACTGTCTTATTTTCTCTATACACGCATGTCAAATAAAATGAGAATGTAACTATCTCCTGACATAATATGAAAAAATAGAACATCATATTATATCCAACAATTATACAATTGAATAGGAATGTGTAAACAGTAAAATACTCTTATCTAAGATATATCTTGACAAAGACAGTACGTTGTACATGCAATGTGTTTATACTTTTAGAATCAACGAAATAAATTCACGTGTGATTTTTTAATTTCATATAATAAATCTCTATCTACTTATCTTCTTTTAAAAACTAAGTACCAACAATTAAACAATGCGCCATAAATTGATATATTTTATTTACACTTTAGCAGAATTATGCGTGCACTCATCGACATTATATATATAATTCATAAATTTAAAATAAAAATACATAAGGACGAAATGTCGGTTCTTCTACTTAATAATAATGAGTGAGATGATTTGAATAGTTTTAAATGTGTTTGGTTATATGATGCAGTCTTTACGCTTGCAGTGTAAACACTCAAAGCCTTGACACATTAGCGAATTGAAATATCGCAAAACATGCGTGCAAAGTGATGTTTAATAAAGTTCATTGTAGGTTTTAAACTAATAAGTAAAATCACAATAATTTACTTCTACTAGGATAAATTATATCATCGTCAATCCAGCTGTAAAAATCAACTGTACATGCTATCAAATGTGCTTGCTGTTCAAAATTAAAAATATCTTTGCAAAATAATGGCTTCGCATGTACTCAAAATTTTGATTGAAATTAGTTAGAACCAGTTGGGTCTAGTTTTATGTTCATTATATTTAATACAATGTTTCAAAATTATGAATTTACTGATGATATAATCAGCCCTCAATTTCAAACTAGAATCCTGCTCTACGAATACAAAATTGTAGACCCAAGCAATATAAAATAATATAGAAATTCAAAGTTTCTTGTTAGAATAATATCCACTGCAAAAAGCAAATTAGTGTAAAACTCATAAACCTATAGATACTTTTCAAGTAGCTTTATACATTTTTTAAAATTATTTATAACAATATACTTGTGATTAAAATTCTAAGCAGCAAAGCTTTGTTACTAATCTATTACTATCAGTGTAATATATATATATATATATTTATTTATTTATATATATTACCATGGGTTATCAATAATAAATTTTTCTTAAAATTTATAAATGTAACTAATGATTGGTATCCAAATCATATAAGTGTATAGAAAAAGTTTAAGACTATTATTAGCCTCCTTAAAATAATCAACTCTTTTCAATCCTTAATCAATATTCAATATTGTATATATTTTACGTAATCCTAAACTTACTAATTTTCAAAAAATTTACTTTTTGGCTTTTGTAAGATGAAAGAATACCGAATAGAGCGATAAAAACGTAAACTTTGCAAATTATTAAAAATTTTTTAGAAATTGAATTGAACTGAAATTTAAAATGATCTCAAATCTGATCTTGCGGTACTTTAAGAAGTACAGTTCTCGTACCTTCAGCATCCGAGATATTGATTTTTAACTCATTTGTAAGAGCTTCCAGCTTATCCAGAACTTTTGTTTGCGAAGTCCCACCTGGTTTGGGAGGTGGCCAATCATCATCCAAAGGTGGTTCTATATACTTTCGAGAAGGGTTTGTGTTTATCTCTTTTTTTGACCCTAGCGTCCCTCCTACTATATCCGAAGACGAAATGTATTTGGGAGATGGTTCTGTATCAAAGCGTGGCCTCTTGTACATGGGCAGCTGAACAGGGCTGTAATCATGATCCATTAATCCCTCAACTTCTTGAAGCAGCTCTTCTCCGTATTGCTGCAGTTCTTCTTCCATTAGTTGTTTAGTGTACAGTAAAGTTCTTGAACGACCTGAAAATACCGATCGTTATGATCATTATGAGTTTATGAGAATTACACTTTTAGCACTCTAATTTTAAATGATGAAGAAAAATATTTAAATTTATATTTTAAAAAAGTAAATGGAATTCCTAGGCAAATTCCCCAATTTTCTTCATATTGCTAATTGATACAGTATTTTACTAGGAAAAAGTTTCAAGTCTGTGAAAAACTTTAGCCTTAGATTAATTTACCCACAAAAATTCATTCTTGAATCACAGTAGGGCGTGAAAGTGAGTCGCCAAAAAAAACCGAAACTTTCCCAATCCTGCGAAGTTCAATGACCCCCCACGACCCGCAGGATACACTAAACTGGAGTATCGAGAATTAGATAGCTTTCAATATTGATGAATTTCAATATGACTGAATTTTAAATGCTATAGTTTTTTTTATTTTAAATGCGCATAAACGCATAAAAAATACTAACCAGCTAATGGTGGCATTTTTTCTTGCTGCTTGTGTTCTTGAGCAAGTTCATTGCTGCTGGCATTCGAATGTGGTCGTAAATTCGGTACAGCGACGAGAGCCAAAGACAGTAAAAAGACCATGAGGCATGTTGCTGGTTGTGCGCTCTTGTTTCCTTTCTGAATAAGTGCTTGCAATCTTTTTAATTGACCCGCAAGACTTTGGTTCTGCGACTGTAGTGCCTTAATGCGTTTTAAGAGCGTTACATTTTCCTCGGTACATTGTTTCACACGATCTTCCAGTCCGTCAACGTATTCTTTTTTTCTTTTACGTGAATCCTGAGCAGAAATCTTGTTACGAATCTTACGCCTGATTCTTTTCAGTTCACGTTCCTCAGTTTTCGTGAGAGGATGATGAGTGGGCAAGGTTATTCCTTCCTTTTGTAGTAAGCGCTTCTCTTCGGCATTTAATTTCAACGGCTGGTATTGAGAACAAATTTCAGAAACTTCGCTATTGGAATTGACTCCCTTCTCACTTTTTAAAGTCTCCTGTTTTATGTTTATCTAAAACATAACAAATTAATAGTTTTGTAAATCAAATGCACAAATAGGAATTTATATAAAATGTCTGTAAAACGTAATAATAATAATAATAATAATAATAATAATAATAATAATAATAATAATAATA
>JAUEJJ010000017.1:5876989-5898241 GCA_032164275.1 Synergus coniferae | reverse complement strand
TGTGAAAAGATAAAAAATTCTGTGTGGAACTTTTGTTTTTGCAAAGAAAAGTGGTTAAATCGTGTCCCGCCAACAACCCGTATTTAAAGGCCAGAATTCCCAGAATGCGCAGTGTTGCCAATAATTCTGGATTGGCCAGTTTCCCGCATTTATTTAAAATGAAGGATTTATACAATTCCTAAATTATTCTTCAAAATACATTTTTATTATTATAATGATAGTTATTTATAAAGATAACATTACTTTAGTGGACAAAAGGATGAAAGAGATTGTAGATAGTTTTATTTATAAACAAATTAAATTTATTAATAGCGTTTATAAATGCAAGATTCAATATAAAAAGAAACTTATTTGTACAGTACCGACCAACGTAGATAGAACCCACGTATTATGATCAAATTACACTTGATAGCATTGCATACATCGTATGCAGGTTTTTTTGAGCTATATGTAAACTTCCTTGATTATTTTGACACTATTTTTATTCAATTAGTTGCATCCTCCTTATATACGCCGAATGGGACTTCGACTTTTTCAGCACCACAATCAACAATCACAACATCCTTTGTTGGCCTGTCTCGACCGTCTGTGCTTGTTTTTTCAATTTTTTTAACAACACTCTGAAAGAAAAAGAATTATTTAGAATCAAGTCCATTTAGAACAAATATGAATTTATTTATAATAATTTATTTGGTTGAAAACACGTTACCATTCCTTTGATGACTTTTCCAAAAACGACGTGTCTACCATCGAGCCATGGAGTTTGTTTAACAGTGATAAAAAATTGAGAACCATTCGTATCTTTTCCAGAATTTGCCATGGACAACCAACCAGCTCCGTAGTGCTTAAGTTTAAAGTTCTCATCAGCAAATTGCTCTCCATAGATGCTGCGACCTGTTAAAAAATAAACGAATTTTTGTAGTAATAGGAATTATTGCCTTGGATACATAAACTCTAAATTTGACGTCAATTAATAGTGTTTTTACCTCCAGTTCCATCTCCCTTAGTGAAGTCTCCACCTTGAATCATGAAATCTCTGATAACTCTGTGGAATTTGCTTCCCTTGTATCCTTTACCATTAGGTTTTTTCGCAAGCTCTACGAAGTTTTCTGCAGTCTTAGGAACAGTCTTTCCAAAAACGCCGATCTCTATTCTTCCCGCACTCTCTCCTCCGATTTCGATATCGAACCATACCTGTGTTAATAATTAAATTATTTATTAGATTGAATTAATATGCATTTTTAATTCTTCGATACCTCAATAATTCAGTTAAATAATCTTTCCATCAATTTTCAGAGAAACATTCATTTTATGTACTTGCAAGCCTTTAAGATTTAAAAAGGTTATTATTATCTTTAACTATTGTTCAATTCATGAATAAAGAATTCGAATAAAGAAGACAAAGATCCTAAAAGAACAAAGAACCTGCAGATGTGAGACGGAAATATAGAAAAATTGGCGAATTTCCAAATGTCTGATAGTTTTATTTTCTGAAGAGAGAAATAATTTTCCATCGTATTAAAAATCAATGGAAAATAGTAAAAGTCTAATAAAAAATTCTTGATACCGTTTATTAAATTGTAGGTTTATAAATTTTTAAGGGCCACATGTCGGTAAGATACATATAATGCCCTTAAAATTTGAATGTCAATTTTTACAGAAAAAGTATTAAAATTAGACATTTATCTCCTCTATAGTCGTATTTCTATTTAAAAAATAGAGAGCCGAAGAAAGCGAAAAAAATATCTAATTTTAATATTTGTTGATTGAAATTAAAAAGGATAAAATGCTTTAATTTTGAGGTTAAAGTTTTTATTCGCAGCGCTGTATATACATATTTTTAAATCTATGTACTGTTTTCTTCTTTTTTTGAATTTCAAGAAATTCTACTTAAAATCACTCAATTTGCAGTTATACATATTAAATTTTAAACTCTTTTGTTATGTTTCATTTAGTACCAACATTAATTATTAATTGCAATATATAAAAAATTGTTTATAAGTGATCCAAAGCAAAATCTTTTTTCGATTGTTCAAAATACTCGAAAGTCACACATGCTACAGAATCGCGGAGAGAGTAAAAAAATGAGAATAGATGTTTAAAATTTTAATAATATAGAAATGGCTTGCCTTGTCGGTAACTTTCGGTCCTTTGGGATAGTCTTCGACGCTTTCGGAGCAGGAAACAACGACCACTAAGGCGAGAAGTAAACAAATTCTCCTCATATTAAAAATTAAACTGTGAAATTTTTAATTTTTCGTACAAAAGTTTTGCCTTTGGATCTGTGAAGATAACGTCTGCACTGTTTAGAGTTCTAATGTGAAAGGAGTCTGGAACCTGGAGCAATTAAGTCAATGAGTCAAGTGGTCCTCACCTCACGCTCACCAGAGTCTCATTGATATAGTCATATACATTATACAATATAATATCGCCAATTGTGCGAAATGTGGTAAACTGTGATTGGCTGCTTGGTCTGCGTCTTTGTTGCCAGGGTTGCCAGGTATGTGCCACGGGCCACCTAGTCTAGTGCCACGTACATACATACATACATACTATCATATACATATATAAAATACTAGGTTTGTATTGGTTTGTAACTTTGTTATAACAAAAGTTCAACAAGGTAGTCCGCCAAATAAAAAAACATCGTTTTTTAAAATTTAAACCGGTTTCTACGGCGCGGAATTTAATATTTTTGATCCTTGAACCAAAGCAATATCTTTGACCAAATCTGACCAAAGTAATAATGTCTGCTTGAACTACCGAATGAGCAAATTCTAACCTCTAGGAATAATAATATTAAATATACATATGTATTTACTTTAAATAAAGTCTTATAAGAAGATTAATATTTTCATTTAAAAGATAGAATCATCCTTTCAAAGTCAATTTAATAGGGTAGAAATTTACAAAATAGAAATTCTCGTAATTGACATATATGATGTGTCAAGCGTGAAGCGTGGTGTCAAGGACGTCAAGGATGACAATGATGACAATTTCGTGTAATTGCAGCTGATTAAAACTATTTAAACCATTTTAAAATTATCTGATTTTTGATAAGAAGCTAAATTTCGGAAAACAATTAGGTAAGATTAGAAAGAGAGCTTTTTTATTTTTATTTATTAATGCAGGCGCCGACGTTTGGCATAGCCTAACCTTAATTAAGTGAATCAGCAACTTTTAAGGGACCTTTTTTTTACTACAGTCCTTAGAAGAATTATTTTATGTATTAATTAATTTTCTCATTCATATTCAATATAACATATCCGTAATAAATAGTTTTTATCTCAAGTAAAAGACTATGTTTTCTAAGACTCTTCTAGAAAATTATATATCTCACACTTCAGACTCGTTATCAATTTTTGTTGTACAATATGTTTATTTATAGCTATTCTATCTGCTTATTACCACAGTTTAGTAGTTGAGATCCTGGGTTTATTCTTTTCAAGATTCACTAAAGATTGGCTTCGATTTCTCTCTGTAAATTTGATTTTTAGTTGAATTGTTACTCGTATTAATTTGTAAGATATTTGAGAGTTTGAAAAAGTTTCCAAAACAATTTTCTTGATCATATTGTACAATATTCTTCCTTTTTCAGGAGCTTAATATAATGATATTTTAAAAAACATGGCTGAAGACAAGTTAGAAGCTGGAGTATCCCAGGCCGATTTTATTAAAAACAAGCAAACCTCTGATGTAAACCCGAAAGATCCATCGGCGAAAGAAAGTTTGGAAAACTCTCCGAATAATGATTGGACAGATATCTTGGGAAATGGACAGTTAAAGAAGAAAGTTTTAAAATCCGGACAAGCAAATACGCGGCCTAACAGAGGAGATATTTGCAAGGCAAAAATTATTGGCAAACTTGAAGATGGAACCATTGTTGAACAACACGAAGAAGTTACCTTTCAGTTAGGAGATGTCGAAGTTATTCAGGTATTATTTAAAATTTTGTATTTTAAGTTTTAACTGCAATGATATTTAGAGCATAATTATTATAATTTTTTTGTCATATCAATATCAAATTTAATTTAATTTTTATTTGCAGGGTTTGGATCTGGCGGTGGCTTTAATGGATGTTGGTGAGGAAGCAGAAGTTGAAGTTGCTTCGAGATTTGCGTATGGACCTTTAGGAGACAAACCAAAAATTCCTTCAGATGTTACACTTTGGTACACTGTGGAGTTGAAAGCCGTAGAATATGAACCAGAAATCGATTCCCTTGCAGTTAATCAAAGAAAAGAAATGGGGTAAGTTTTATTTATGATAAAAATCTGACCAGCTTTTACATTATGCTCTTATGGTAAAGTATCACATGCCCTTAAAATTCACTTTTATTTTAAAGAAATAAGAAACGAGAACGTGGAAATTGGTGGTTTACACGAAACGAACCGACTCTTGCAATTCAGTGTTACCGTAGAGCATTGGATTTCTTATCTCCGTCAAAAAGTGGAACTACTGGCGAGAATGGTGTACAGGAAACCGAATCTGATGCAGAATTACAGACTTTGTTAGAAGACAAGTTGACTGTATACAATAATTTAGCAGCAGCACAATTAAAAACAGAAGCCTATGAGGCTGCACTCAAAAGTGTAGAGAATGTGCTTGGCTGTCAGCCAAAAAATATAAAGGCTCTTTTCAGAAAAGGTACCTAAAGTTTGTAATTGACATCGTACTATAAAATAAAATAAATAATTTATCTTAAATGTTTTTTTTTTCTTCTAATTTTATAGGTAAAATTCTGCATTCAAAAGGGGAACATTCGAGAGCCTTGATGACTTTTCTACAACTACAGAAATTAGATTCCCAGAATAAGGCGGTTCAACAGGAGTTGACAATTTTAAAAGCAAAAACTGCAAAAGATGCTGACAAGGAAAAGAATATGTATCGAAAAATGCTCGGAACGAAAGAGCAAATTAAGGATGCCAAAACTGCGAAGAAGAAAAACCAATTACAGTCATCCACAATTGCTTGGAGCATTATTGGTGGAACAATCGCCGCAGCAGTAGGAGTGATAGCTTACAAAGTAATATCCTGAGTTGATTTAAAATATGACATTAAATGATACGAAGGCCTCGTTTGTTTCAAAATAAATCCACGGTTATCAGTCTGTCCATTTGCGATTTCTACATTTTCTAATTTTATCACTCGTTAATCTCACATTATAGCATGAAAATTGTATGTGTATTGTACAAGTGTAAAGATTACTGACTCCAAGCAACTCCAAGTAGTTAATTTACTATTTAGACGTAAAATAGAATTTCTTATTGATCTTTGGGATAAAAATTGGTCCAATGATGCATTTTGATATTTAAGAAACTAGATCAAAGACTGTTGAATGTTTTCTGTTTAATATTAACTTCACATGGTGGTGTTGTTAATCTTTTTGTGAGAAATTTTTCTTGTTAAGTTTCAACATTCCATGTGTATTTCAGACATTGTGAAGGGAGTGTTAAAATAAATTAAATATATTTTAACCGCAGGAAAATTCATTTCCAATTTAAATGCCATTTTTCCCGAAATGAAAGTTTAAATGAAAAACTAATTACATTATTACAACATTTATTAACTTTGCATAATTTTCTAACTTATTTAAATTTAATAATAGTTACAACAAATTGGCAATTTGTACTAGTTTCAAACTAACATGAACAACTTTATATATTCAAAAATGAAGGAAAGGGCTGCGTTAAATAATTGTCTATGATAGGAAGAGAATCTATTTTACCATTACTGGAATCCAAAAGTAATGAACTTTCCTCCACGCCTTCCAACTGCAATTCAGAGTAATTAGCATGATCATAGTAGCTTTGATCTCTGTTGAGAATTTCATTTTGGAATTCTAAGTCCTGGTAACCAGGAAGATCTAACATCTCGTTACAACTTTCTTCGAATTGACTGACGATATCATCAATCGGTAACGAATCCTGATTAGTGACTTCGACAGTCACTACTTGACCTGAATTAATATCGACTAGAGAAACTACTTGAGATGAAGTTTCAGTTTGAAGTAAATTGCTAGGTATTTCTATTGAAACGCTTGGACTTTTGACAAACGAAAGAGAATTTGAGCTGCTTTGCGTCTGAATCGAAATCTGATCATCCAAAGAATCTTGATTTAATGAAGCGTGAGCTCCTGAACTTGATTCTTTTTCCGTTCTCAAATTTGGGCAAACCTCCTGCACTTTCAATTTCTTAAGCCTCGTCTTCTTAAACTGTTCAGGTACTGGAATGAGATCACCGTCCTCTGTTTTCATCAGCTTCACGACCTATTGCAATTAAAAGAAAATTAATACCTAAAATGTTAAAAAGTATCAATAGTAGTATGAGTCTGAATTCAATATTACATTCTAAACATGGTTAAATTTTACCTTTCTTTTCTTTTCCAAAGTAAGCCTGTGGCAACTTTCCATGTGTCTCGTTAGGTGATGAGATCTTTTGAAAGCAGCGGCACATTGTTCACAAGCGTAAGGTCGAAGTTGTTGATGAGAAAGTTTGTGACGATTTAACAGACTATTTCTTTTAAAGGATTTGCCGCATTCTTCGCAGACAAATTGCCTTTCTTTATTATGCACGTAGAGAATATGATCTTTGAGAATACTGATGCTAGTGAAAGCTTTGCCACAATACTCGCAAACGACATTGCGCTCTTCAACGTGAAGTTGTTTGTGTCTCTCCAGGTCGTTTTTATACGCACATTGAAAGGAGCAAGAATTTGTATCACATACGAATTTTTTATCTCCTCTATGAACTCGCCTGATGTGTTGAACACAAGCTTGTCGTGTTGTCAATATTTTCTTGCAAACGGGACACGTGAATGAAGCACTTACTGGTGCTTGTTGATTAACTTTGTTTAGATGCATTGCTGTTTCTAAATGACGACAATAGCCACTCTTTTTCATAAAACTTTGACAACAATCGGTACAAAAGTAGAGACCTGAAATGGTTTAATGAAAAGATTGGTTAAAATTGAAAAAGATATAAACCCCGCGAGTAGATTTGAATATAAAATAATCTTAAAATAATTACCATCCTTCATAGATTTTGTATCCTGAACTTTTGTCGAATGAGCTAATCTGAAATGCTTGCTGAAAGTTTTTTTGGAAGCAAAAGAGGCTTCGCATTTGGAACATTTATAATTATCATGGTTTTGAATATGACTTTGGAAAGTTTGCTCAGTACTAAAAGATTGAGAGCATCTCATACATTTGAATTGTTTTTCTTTCTCATGCTTGAGCTTATGTTGTTGAATTTCTACATCAGTTTTAACGATGTCTCCACATTCAGAACAGACTTTACCATTCTCAAAATGATGTTTAGCTCTGTGACGATTAAGGAGAATTTTCTTTGGAAAGTTACGTAAGCATATATCACAGGAATGGGGATATCGGTTATTAGTTCTCTCTCCATGAACCCTGTAAAGATGAACATCAAGGTGTTTTCGCCTTGCGAATTTGGCATTACAGTGAGAGCAATTATTCTTCTCATGTCCTTCCATATGTCTATCAAAATGTCTCTTGTACTTAAAAGTCATGGGACATTGTGAGCAAACCTTCAGTTCTGAACCTTTGTTTAGATTCTTCTTATTTATTTCTATTGTTTTCTTTTCCGTGGTGTAATTTTCAAGGGTGTCATTTTCAGTGGTGTCATTTTCTGTATCCGTTTCTTTGGAGTCGGATTCGATACTTAGAGTCTTTTTACTTTCAAAGTAAGATTCACTAGACGAGGGAATAATACTGTAATCTTCTAAAGTGGAATTCTTATCTAGAGATTCTTCAATAGTTCCTAGGAATTTTGAATCCTCAAAGTTCTCGAAGTTATCAGTCATCGGCGAAGCATCTAGAAGATGGTAATTGATAACATTTTCGGGATTTACAACGTATTCTAGAATGCCATTCGATTCTTCGTGCATGTTGAGTGAGACTTCAGAATCGTTTCCAGAATTCGTATCTTCTTTTCTTTTAGAATGATCTTCGTCTGTAATTTTCGAGTCTAAAAATACGTTTTTTCCTTTCATAAATCTCATGTCTACATTATGAAGATCATGACTGGTGTTTTTATAAACGTCCTCGACATTTTCTAAATGTAAATCTGAACTTGAAACGCTGACATGATCAGGGGAAAGTATTACTCCTGAATCTTTACTTTCGAGACTACTCACACATTTTTGCAGGTAATCGAAATCATTCTCAGAAGTTATGCTGTTTATAGCATCCAACATTGAATCTTCCTGTTGATAAAATGGAAAAAATCAAAATTCATACCTTTATTTGTATTTGTATTATAAAATCGATTAAACGTGAGTTGCTAAATATTGCAGGAAAGTCCTTTGTGTTCGTAAAGTAGGTCAATTTAATACTGCAGAAAATTTGTGTAATTTTAAAAGAATAAGACGTTATGTTTAAAAATAACTAGAAATGAGGTGAATATAAACAAATCTTACCTCATTATCAAATGCATGGAGTGCAATCAACTCTGATTGATTGATGTTGTCTTCTGACATTATAAAACGTACAAGTACAGAAAATCAATCAATAATTTTTGTATATTGTTATTATAACATTCGTTCCAAGTAACATTCGAATAAGTTTAACGAATTTTGTCAAAAATTAACTATCTAATGCACTTCAGAAAGACAAAAATGCAAGAAAATTAAGGCGAATATAACCTACAAAATTATTTTGACACTTTCGTGTTTCGATTTTTGGAATGTCAAATCTGTCAAATTGGTCGAATCGGCCAAAGTCGGCTACCTTCGCAATTTTTCGGCTTCCCTATGAACGCGGTTTATTTGAATTAAGATAATTCGAGTACTGGAATCTTTCTAAACGAATGCTTCAAACAAGTACAACTGAAAAGTTTTTATCAACATATAAACATATTTTAAATATAAATATATTTATAATACATATTTATTTTTTATTTTTAACCTAAATTTTTAGTTTCATTATTTTTTTAAGTTTTATTGAATTGATGGGAAGTGCCCCTGTCGAATGCAACCTGTGGAACACGAGTGTATGTACAGAA
Organism: Synergus coniferae; assembly: GCA_032164275.1. NCBI lineage: Eukaryota > Metazoa > Arthropoda > Insecta > Hymenoptera > Cynipidae > Synergus > Synergus coniferae. Next base: position 5,889,216 of record JAUEJJ010000017.1, on the reverse strand, counting down.
AAAGTAATTTATAGGGACATTTAATAATATGTATTATTATTAATAATTACATGTATTATTATAATTATATGTATTATTCTATTATTAATAATTACAGGTAATTAAATTTGTAATAGATTTGTCACCTGATTTTGAAGTTTATTTTTTAATATACTTCTTTCTCCAACACTAAAGTTTATTTTGCATGAATGTCATAGTTGAACAGAGTCATAGAGAAAAGAGAATTACATAAATTTTTTTTGTCTAAAATACTAGAATAACCTTCGTCAATGCATCGAGTGCATAAATCATTGGACTTCCATAAAAACCGCGAACACTTTTTCTTTGCTGGGAATATTTGATTCATGCAGGGGAAAAAATGTACACGCAAGCTTTATCGCTAAAAATAGAGTGTGCATTGTCACTTTGTTGATTATATTAGGGAAAAAAACAATTTTTTACTGTAATATATACTACAATAATTTATAAATATTAAAATAACACGTTAAAAATTAAATTAAATACAACTTAAAATCGTTGGCCTAAAAATATAGAGTTCGATTTTAACTAATAGACAAACATTTATTAAAAGAAATAGTTTTCACATTTGTATTAATTATTTACAGAGTTTAGCAATCTCAAAAAATATATACAACTGTTCCTGGAATGAGCTAAAAGCGAAAAATGCTATACTTTTAATTATCTATTATGTCGAATAGAACTTAGAAACCATTACATGCTCGATTCCTTGAAAAATAAAGGGAAATTGACACACTTCTTTTTCTTAGAGTTTTGCATGATAGATAAGAAAAAAACAAAACGTGTGTACAAGACCTGAACTAAACCTGCTCAGCGACTTTGTATATGCATAAATTATATGCAAAGTTGGGGAAACTTTTTATGCGAGGGAGAAGTGCACATGCAATTTAGCTTAGACATTAAGAATAGGATATATGTGAATATATGATTTCATATAATTCAAAGAAATGCAAATTTTTAAAGATGAACTTCTGAAAAATCTCCTACTTTTGGAAACTTTATATATCAATGTATTTTGATATTCTGATTACAAAAATAGCCATGAAAATTTCCGCAAGTCTCATTGTTATAGTGAAAACCGAAAAAAGTATTTTCAAAATTTTTTCTATAATGTCTGGATAAATATTTTTCTTCTTGAAAAAAAATTAAACCGTTAATTTTCGAAAAAAAAAATAGATAATACATTTAGTTTGACTTTTTAACAGTAGGTTTCACGATTAAAATGAAAACTATCCTGGTAGTTTTTTATTTCAAATAACTGGTATGCACCTGGGAAAAGTTTCTGTCGCAGGAGTGCACTCCTTATTTATATTTCATGCATCAACTTTTAGCAATAAATGCGCAGGTCAGTAACATGGATCCTCTTAGATTGTTCAGAAAAATTATCAATGAGTCTTCAAGGAGCCACGAATGAGGAGAGTGAATCTTTTATCATTTCAACTATTTCTATGGAACATCATACTACGTATTTAAAAAGAAGTTGTTGACCATGAACTAAGTTCAAAGATCTGTGAACAGAAAGAAAACTAGCTTCATTTGTCTCTTTCGTGTATCGTTAAATCAATTTCTTTTAACTTTTATAATACATAATTCGATATGACTGACTCACAATTTACGGGACTGAATTTTATTTCAAAATTATGATAAATTGAAATTATTCTTCTTTCGCGAAACTCTTATAAAAATGCATAAGACCAGTATACCTTACTCGATAGAATTTATCCTTCGAAAAATTGGCTTGTGGCCAGGCATGTCAAATATTTCTATTTACATAATCATGACTATAATATTTACATTTTCTTTGATTTTTCAAATTTGGGGTGTTATTCTGGGATATAGGGATGTAATATTGTTTACGAGTAGCATTTCTCCTATTTGTGGTGAAATGAACTTCATCGTAAAATTTCTGATTCTTCGGAAACAACATTGGTATTGACTTTATTATGTATTCTTTTTTACGTGTTATTACATATCTTTTTCAATTGTGAAAGGTTGAGATTCAAAATTTAACTGTTTAAATTGAATTATAAATGATAAAATTAAATTTGTGCTGTACAATTTTTTAGGTTGGTAAAAAATATTTTAGAAGAAATAATCAGTGATTGTGAGGAGGTTCCAACTGAAAATGAGAGAAATATAATTTTGAAGACTTTAAAACCTTCGCGATATTTTTTTTTATTTACATCTTGGGTTTACTTTAGTATCGGAGTTATTTTTACCATGGCTGCCGCTGCTACTTATAATACAGAAAATAGAGAACTAATTCTTGTTTCTGCATTCCCATTTGATGCAAATGAGTCACCAGTATTTGAAATAATTTTTCTTTATCAAATCATTATCATTTTTATGGGCACTCTCGGAAATGCTTTTATCGATGGTCTGTTTATTATGATGGTGAGTAAGTCATAAAATAAATTAACTCAGTACCATTAATTATTAATGATTACACTTGTGACAAATAAAATCTTGATTAATAATCAGATCTTTCATGGAAGCGCGAAAATTGACTTGGTGAGAGATAAAATCAAGAATTTTTCAAAAATTATAAACTCATGTGAGAAAAACACAATTCGAACGTCTGCAACGAGAAATTTAATTGAGGGCTATCAACAGACTTTAGAATTCATTCAGAAAATCGAATCTATTTTTTCTTATCAGTTGTTAATTCAGTTTATAATGACTCCACTCGAAATCTGCTGTACAGGATATCTATTTATTACTGTTAGTTGTCATTTTGAAAAGATATAATTAATTTAATCATAAATGACCCTCAATTAATGCAATTTGTGTTGAATAGTTGTCACAAAGTGCTAATTTGGACTCTGTTGGCAGTGTTGGTTTAACCAAATTAATTAAATTCATAATATTTTTTGTCGGTGGAATTTGGGTAACTGGTGTTTATTGTGGCGGTGGTGATTATTTACGTAATAAGGTAAAATTAAACATGTACTAAATGAATGATCACCTATAATGTTCATAATTTCAGCAATAAGCTTTCTTATGTGACTGTAATTTACAGTTTTCTTTTAGAACGAATTAATTTGGCGCAATATATATTCTTGTATATGGTACGAATTTCTGCCAACCGATTGCAAATCGCTATGGATCATGATGCTTCGTTCACAAAAACCGATGGTACTTACAGCTGGAAAATTAGTCAATTTAACTCTCGAAACTTATACCCAAGTAAATATATTTATTAATTATTATATTTTATATCTGTTTGATAGTTTACACTTAAATTGTATATAATTATTCTATTTATAAAATACGTACATGTTTCATAATACCCTATATATATTTAGACTATAATAATGATTTTTATTTAGATTATAAAAGCAGCTTTCTCCTGTCTCTCACTGTTACGAGCAGTTAATTAAAAATTATGTGTAGCATAAAAACTTGTGAAAATACAGGTCATTTTTTTAGTATAACCATTTATTAGCAATATTATGTCAGTCTAATAGAAATTAAAGGTTAAAAAGGTTCGACAAAAATAAATAAAGTGTTTAACATTATGCAATTTATAATTATTTCCTCTTGCTGAATTTGTAGGGTGAATGCTTAATTCTTTAATCTTATTTAATAAGACACTATTTACATTCAATAAATTGCGTGACACGTGAGAGAAAAATAATAGAATTTTTATTACAAAAAATTTTACAATTATTGTCCTTGAAAGCACTTAGTTTACTTAGTTTATGTTGATGTTTATAGATATATTTCAACAAATATTTTAAATATAACTAAACTGGAGAAAGAAAAAGTTTTATATTTTTACAGTAATCCAAAAATCATACTGAAATTTATAACACTCTAAAGCTTGTAGAAAATTCTATAAACGACTTTTCTTATTTCGATTTTTACACTAATCCTATCTTAATTATTCCACTGCAATGTGTGATAGTGAGGTACAATATGAGCCTTGTGTCTTATAGTCCGTGGATGAGTCTCAAATTGCGTGTTTAGAAATTTAGAAATATTTACAACAGAAGGATCATTGATGCCTAAATTCTAAGTAAAAAAAGAATTAGAACTGGCGGCAACTAAATAGTATTACGTCATGCCGAAAATTTTCGATAATAATCGCCACAAAAGCCAACAACCTACAGAATAAGAGAGCATTTTTGTGAACTGGTGGATCCAGTACAACCTAAAATAAATAATAATTATTATTATTGTTGTTATTTATAATGCAAGAATTATTTATAAAAATTATCCGAATAGTTTATAATTAAAGTATAGTATTTTAAATTTAAATTCTCACCTTTGCCACCTTATTCTGCTTTGTTCCAAGGTACTTAGGTGATCTTTAAAGAGGTAAACTCTTATTCCCTTCAAATAATTTTCGAAATACTGTTCCCAATTAAAGTTTTTCATGTTGAACCTGAACACGTGTTGGTCCTTGGCATCCAATCGGTCCCACAATGATTGCACATTTTCGTTTGTGAAAGTCCATTCACGTGTGCAGAAATGTGAAATTACATCAGTAAATTTATGAATTTTCTGGTAGACTTTCATGAGTCTGAAATAAAAAAACAATAACTTTATAATTTGAAATTACTTTTTCTTCTTACGGAGTCGAAAATTGCATACATACTTTGGCTTTTGACCGACGCATACACTGGCTGTATCTACAATAAGTGCAGGAAATAGATGTGAAAGTATTGTGTATGCTGAATGAACCAGTTTCAGCTTGTTCATTGTGAATGATAAGTACCGGAATGAATTACTGGGTGGATAAATGTCAGAGTAGCCTATATTGATTTTACAGTATTCACCCCAGGTCAGAGGAGCATCTTCCGAAGATACGAAATTGTAGATTAACATGTCTTCATCTCTTCTGAAAAATGGAATTCACGTTTTTAGTATAACTGATTTTTCTTACTTAAAAACAATATTTTCACCTCAATTATGCTTGCAATTTGCTTTAGTAACTTTAGTAACTTTAGTAACCATTTCTACTCATAATAATTAGTAGAGGAATTTTATTATATAATTATTATTATATATTTATTGTATATTTATACCTAGTTTTTTGTTCAGCTACGTCCCACGCACTTGCAATTAAAGCATTGACAGTCATATCTACTGGCACAATGTTGGCATTTACTTTTGGATCACAATACAAAGTTCTCAAAACTCCAGTTGAGACTCCTGCAGTAACTCCAGTCGGACCGTAAAGATTATCTATCCATCCAGGTATAGGCTCATAAGCAGTGGACACAACTGAAAAATAAAATAAGAAATTTTTTATTTCTTAATTTTTAAGTGAAGAGCCTTTTAAATAACTTTTAAATTGGTACTCAAAATTGTAAAAATTTCCTTCTGAAATGTTTTTAAAAAATTTAAACTGTGAGAATAATAACTACTTAAGCTTTTTATTTTTTAAGTTCTTCGTAATTATTAATCAAATTAGAGCCGGTATCAACCGATACATCAGCTGTCTCCAATTGAGTAGTTGTCGATTTAGACTTGTTAATTTTATTTTTCTTTCTATCCTTCCTCAATATCCACTTTTTTCGAGTTTGAGTCCTCTCTCCATGCAATTGTTGATAAGCCTCCAAATTTTCTTCATAGTCAAAATATTCCGGATACATAGTTATGAACGGTACATCTTCAGTCTGTCCGTCTTCTCCTCTTCTCGATTTAACAATCTTATAAATTGAAGCGTACACAAAAAGAATGATTCTTCCCAATAGTGTTAAGAAAAATATGCCCAGAGCGAGTATTAATTGCAAAATTATATCAATTGATCCACTTATTATATACATCGCAATTGCCAAACACATTTTCGGTATTTTTAACCTTTTTATTAATAATTTCTGTTTGATTAATTCAACTTGAAAGCCAAAATTTCAATTTTAAGACGATGTTAAATATATTTGAAAATACTTTTATAAATTTTTTAAGACCATTTCATGACTTTATAATATAGCTGTTCATTTGTCAACAACAGAAATGTGAAGAATCTAAAGCTTCATTCAAGCTATTCACTTTTTTGAAATTTAAATTATTAATTATTCTAAATCTAATTTAAACATTTTTAAAATTATTTAATTAAGACTTATGTCTTACCGATCGCAGGTCTGAATATTCCAATTGGTAAACCTTTGTTCTTTCTTCTCACGTAATCTTCAGCCAGTGCTTTTGTAAAGGCGTATGTGTTCGGCCAAGAAGAAATTATTCTGCAAGAAATAATGATTTAAAAAATTATTTTCCTAAACAGTAAGAATCTACGTGATTTTAAATTTCTTTGAAATTTTGTATAAAATGAATTTTTTAGATTGCAGAATATGCTCACGTGGGAGTAACTTGGTCAAGAGCCTCTTCAGGAATGCATTCAACCAGCTTCAAAAGGTCTTCAGATTTGATGGGGTAGGTGTATATTTTTTCTTCTATGTTCTGGCGATTGCAGTTTGCATAAGCGGTCGATACGTGGATCAGAGACTGCAAAAAAAATGAACAAATGGAAAAATTGTTTTATAATTCAATTACGTAACATAGAAAATGTAAAATGAATAGTACTCCCGATCATTACACGATCAGACAAAATATTCCTGATAAACAAAACTTAGTTTTCCATTTTGCAAGGAAAATAAGGATCTCGTCAGAACGTAAACTCGCGTTATTTGTCAGGAAGCCGCGACACTTGAGAAGTAAAAATATTTGAGTGAACTTTAACTCGCTGTATATTAGCCGTCATTAGAAAATCTGCGGATTTCTTGAGAACTGTAAACATCAGCGTCAGGAAAATCGTGTAAAACTCACAGTAAAATATTTCGCGAACATACAAAAAAAAAACATATTGACAATCCGCTTGAGACGCAGAATCATACATTCAAAAGATGAGCCATTAACACAACATTTTTTTTTCATTCAAAATCTCAGCCCATTGACGCGAGCATTTTTTATGCTTCGCAAAATTTTTCATTTAACATATAATACAATCATATTTTTTTTATTTTTACACTAGAATATATTTTATTTAAAAACTAATACTCGCTTAAATTTCGCAAGAAGATTTTGTCTCTTATGTCATGCAGAAGAGAAATTCTTAGTGTCGTTCAGAAGCGAAGGGCAAATTATGAAATGACATTTCAATAAGGCGGTAAATCGACTTGACTGCAGAAGCGTTCCGAGTTAATGTATGTATGCCAAGGAAATTACGTGTCTTTTTGAGCACGATTTTACTGAAGAAAGTAGGTATGCGTTCAGAGAAATGATGTGTGCACATACGCTTAAAAGCGGAGTAACTTACTTATGTATGTACACAAAAATTGTCTCACTTTACCTTTAACTTTTGCATGTCTTTTCCCAGTTCCAGGATGTCAGCAGTACTTCGAATATTGATGGCAACTGCAGTTTTCAATTTCTCGTCGAATCGTACTGTCGCTGCCACGTGGAAAACTATCGATATCTATAAAAAACGATATTTTTATAGGTTGCAAACTTTATATTGACATAAATTGTTATCGGACTATTAGCAATAGAAAGATATAATGTACTCACCTCGCGTATTAGAAGTTCTCGGTCAGTTGAAGAAAGACCTAGGCCTTCAAGACTACAATCGCCTGCAATTGCAATGACCTTGTGATGAAATTTCGGCATTTTCTCTTTCAGGCCTTGAAAAATCTGCAGAAAAAGATAATAAAATAGAAACTAGTATTTATTTTTTTAATCTACATATATAAAGATGAAAGTCGTCTATTAGAACTTTTTGAACTTCCTTCATTGTTTGTTTATATTTCAAGACATTTGAAATTCTTTAAAATTCTTTAAAGTCTTTTTATCCCTTAAACTTACTTAAAATCTTTTGCAATCCTTTAAAGGATTAAAAAAAGAAATTCCATGCGATATAAATAACTTGAAGTGGGATAAAATTGTTTTTGTTCTATAATTCACTATAGTAATTAATGACTGAAGAAATAAGCTTCAGGGTATTCAAAACTCATCTGTACATTCCAGTTTTCCCTCTAGAGCCTATAATTACGATTCATTTTGTAGCCTACTTACTTTAATATTAACCTTGCGGTTTCTTTTTTTAACGTATATAAATAAGAATGAGGTTTAAGACCATCAAGAACGACGCATATCCTTACTGGAAAAGCTAAACTAGAAAAATGTCAATAGCCCATGAAATTAATACACTTTTTTCTAATCGAATAACGAGTCTTCTAATGACCATTTACCATATAGAATCTTTTATGCCCTCATCAATATTCAATAAATCCATATTCATCATTTCTTACATTCAAAATAATGCTGAATGTTTCAAAAACTTGTAATCCGAATTAATCCGAACTTTAAATCCGAATAATTCCAGCCAATCCGAAATTTCAATCTGAATGGATCCTAATTAATACAGTTTATCCGGAAATTAGCAATAGTTGGACAATTTCTTTGCAGTACGATTCAATTAAAAATGTCCAATTAGCGTCTTCCTACAAAATTTGATGACGTTGTGTAGCAATTTTAAGAATGGACACAACGTACTACAAACTGTTTTATTTACCTATGTAAGTGTGCATTACAGAGATGACGTATTACTTTTGTCGATCGTCCTTGAAATGTGCGATTCATTATTGATCTTCAGCATCGCGCGATGTATTTATTTTAGTAATACTCGATTGTGTTAATTGTCTGCCGCACCTACGTGGCACAAAGACCGAAGGGATTTACGCAAAACGAGGTCTACAAATATTCTTAGGACTTCATTCATTCATTTTTCAATTCTATTCACTGCATTCATGTATATTAAACTCGAGATTAAACTCGAAGGAGTAAGCAGTTAAACATTCTATAGAATAAACAGTTTAAAAAACAACTGTCCAAAAAAATTAAACCCTCTAGAAGACTAATAGCTTTTCTTTCAAAGTGATATGAATATTTAAAACTTGTTTTTTATCAAGTATCAAGGATGACTCCTTATTAATGTGCCCAACAAAATTCTTTTCTTCAAGTTTATTGACTCCACTTCTCATATAAAAATTCGATTCCTTTATCTGAATTAGATCTTGGGACCTCTAGACAGAAAAAAGAAATTTTTACTTTTGTACTATTTGACATTTAACTTACCGGTTCTTCGAATAACTCTTGCATTCTGCTTTCTATATTTTTCTCTTTTTTTGGTCTCACCAGAAGGTAAATGGCCGACAAATTTGGACAGCTTCTCAGTAGTTTTTCTATAAGAATTTTTCCCAGAAAACCAGTTCCTCCTGATAAAAGAAGAATAAGTTTTAGAAATCTAATTATTTAAATTTGATGCTTAAGGTTACCTTCCTCAAGAGAATCTTGACCTGCATTAAAATAAATTATACCTGTGATAAAAATGTTCTGGCCGGCATAAAATTCTTGGATTGGAGTTTCTTGTCTAATTCTGAATCCATTTCCACTAATGCTATCAATAATTTCATTGTTGTTTGGTTCGACCCCAATGATATTTGCATAAGCATTCTGCGACTGAAAAAAATAACATATATATATATTAATTAGTAACTATCATTAAGTCTTATTCCTTTGAAAATTTTATGAATATTCTTTTTACTACTGAAATCGTTCCTTTTTATTTTAAAATAAATGTTTGCTGATATTAGTCAATAGTTAGCAGAAAACTCATAGTATATGTTTATAAAAAAAGTAATAGTGGTCTAGGTGGCAGTGTAAATATCGTATAAAACATGGAAACAATTATACTTTTAACCTACATTCAAGATTATAAAAAAATACATTATATTTTAACAGAATCCATTTCACTTTACTGGAAGTGAGTGTCTTTTCTATTCACGCTGCATATTATTTTCCTTTGTTTGAAAAATATTGAATAACACAATGCTACGATAATATTGTACTGAAATTCTCTTTTTAGAATGATACTAATTTCTTTGAAAGTTTCTTTGAATTAGAGCTAGAAAATTAGATTGTGATTGGAAATTTAATGAAAAATACAGCTTGAAATTGACTTTCCTGGAAGAAAGAAAATTACATAATTATTTTATTCTTAGTTTCAGTTCCACATAACTATCATCATGGGACTGAATTTTTAAATGTCTTTTCAGACGATTTTGATAAAAATTTTTACTTTATAATGTTCCAAAAATAGAACCAAAAACAGTTTATTTTTTATTTATTAATGGCACTTTAGAGTTTAAAGTAATGAAAACAAATATACTCGTTTTTGGAAGAGTTATTTTTGTTACAGATTTGGTTCTTGCGGCTGGTTTTCTGTTTTAACAGGTTTTTTTAATTTTAGTTAAGAAACCAGTTTCTTAAAGGCTGAGGTTTTTGATTTTTTTTACTCTAGAATGGCATCAGTCAGTTAATAAAAAAAAGGTTTCTCTACCTTGGTTTCCGTTTTTTGGACATTATAAACAAAAAAATTAAAAAAAGAAAAACAAAATTCATCAGAATAGACGTCTGAACCGTCTGAAACGTCTGAATCAGTCAAATATGGTACAATACTATGGTCTAATATCTTGAAAGGATGCTGTGTTTAGAATCGAGAACGCATAATTCATAACGTAAATACATGAGATAAATATTTCATGATCTCATTTATGAAAGAAAGAAATTGAAAGTTCATCGAACTGGTTTCGTTCAGGATCAACAGAATTTCATAGCACCAGATCTCGGTCTCTATGTCAAGGGCACTTCTTAACGTGGACACCAGTCACTCGTTTACTTGAATACAGTTAGGTATATACTACATATCCGTTACAAGCTGTCTAGTTCAATTACCTTATAATCACAGGTAACGGCATTAACATTTCTTCTATCATGCACATCTGTTTCTAAAAGCAATAAACTGCATTTTCGTTCACTTTAAAAACTCTAAAAAAAAAACACTTAAAAAAAATAATTAATAATAACATTAATAATAACATTAATAATAATCAAGAGCAATACTTGTAATTTAATTTCTTAGTTTTAAATTAGGTTTATTAAATTCATCATTCTGTATATTATCATTTATTATATTGATTGTAACTCTTTAACCATATTTCACAACTTTGAATAGAGAAAAGAGTCAACACTTTCACCGTTTAGTCTTGTGTTAAACAAGGCAATTAGAATTACGTTTGCATTACGTGTTGCGTACGTCTCTGTTACATGAAAATTTACGATCGATTCACACAAATCAATTTTTGTTGAGCTATGGATATTGTATTTTGACAGAAAATACCCATTCTCATTTTTATATTAGTAAAAGCGAGGGGCCGTTCACTGATGGAGGAATCAATGATTTTTCATACTTATAATCGATTCAGAAACATGTGAGGCATCTTTAGAGAGAGAGAGAGAGAGAAATGTTTAATCATATCATATATTAGGTCGTTTTTCTCTGAAGAAGTATATAGATAATCATTATTTTGGAAACAAAAAAATTTTGTTAGGCTGAACAAATTGGTAAACATTTACAATTAACGTAGTTTTTAGAAGGTATAAATGCACTTTCTGATAAGTAAAAGTTGCGAAATGTTAAAAGTTCCTTTATAGACAATTGGCGAAACCAAACGCAATGCTTACAATTCTCATAAATTTTTATCTATCTTTTTTATGGTTTTGAAGGAGGCAAGAATGGTGAGGTGATTTGTAACTTTCATTCATTGCTTATTCTTTTCTTTTAATCACTGCAGTTGGAATAAAATTGATGAAATATATGTTACATACTATACGCAGAAGCTTAAGAAAGCAATTGGAAAGTTAAATGAAATCCTAAATACAGCAAATCTGAATCTAACAATGTTGTAGTGAAAGAAATTGATTCTAAGCTTATGCACGTGCTTGAACTCAGGTGTATCTGCAATACCTGCATGAGCCCAGACTTTCTCATCATAAGGTACACGATATATCTTTAAGAGCATTTCTCTCGCGCGAAACCACTTTCCGTTACATCAGCAAAAGCAACTCCCATGAGATACTTCCACATTATGTAACATTTTTGATCGGACAACTTGGTACGTTCCGTAATACCACGTGTTTCGAAAATGCTGACCGCACATACAATAGCGGCATTCTGGGTCAGAGCTCGTAAAAAGATTTTGAAACAAATCTGCCATTTCGTTCGGCTAATATGAAACAGTATTTTCAACCAAGATATGACAATAAATGGAACTTGTCCTTGTGCTTACCCGTTTTTACATAGTAAAACTGAATACATATTTTCGTTAATTCCGCTGCATTTATCTCATTATGAAAGACTTGCTCTA
>JAUEJJ010000017.1:5853144-5864933 GCA_032164275.1 Synergus coniferae | reverse complement strand
TACATACATATTTTCCAATTAGTGGTAAACTTAATTTGATTTCTGTCAACTTCTTACTTAATTTATGAGAAAAAAAAATGTAATTAATAGCAACTTGTAAATATTAATCAGAAAATTCCTAAAAAATTCCCATAAATATTAATAACATAAAGGAAAATAAAACCAGAATTTTTTCTTCAAAAATCAATACATATATACTGAGCAAATAATGTATATATACAATATTACTTCATACGCAATAGAGTAATAATTATTGGACTAGAAACTAATAAATGAAAGTTAATTCTCATTAAACTTATTTTTTACCTAAATCATAATATTTCCTGATCGTCTTATTATTTCCTTTTTTGGTAATTTATAAAGGAAGATTTACTTTATTTAAATATTTTCGCAAATTATTTCAAGAATATTTTTTCTATTTTTCTGTCTTTTAATTTTGACTCAGAATGATATTTCTCAATGTCAAAGTTAGGAGATTGCTAGCACGTGCCAGGATCTTTACTTTTATTAAAGAAGACTTCCAGAATCCCGTCAGAATAGTGACACGTAAAACTATATTATGGAAAGCTCACTAGACGTTTACATGTTACATTTTTCTTTCGGATTTAAACATTGTTTCCAATTTCATATCTGGACTTCTGACAAAGTATATTTTAAAGTTAGAAAGCTTAGTTTTCGTTTCACATGAAGTAATATTCTTGACAATGCTAAGTATTTAAAACTCGATTTAAAAACTTCGCTAAACGCTAAAACTAATGCTAATAGAGTTTGGATAGGAATTCGGTATTTTCTAAACTGCACTGTTTTTAGAAAAAAGACTTTTTTAATATAAATAATCCAAATATAAAAACAGTTGCTTAATTATATTAATACTTAAAGATACCCATAGTTGCTAGTCAATCTAGTGAATGGTAAATAATGTACAATAAATCATGGAGCTAATCTCCTTAAAATTAATTCTATAGCACAAGTTGTCAAATTGACACTACACATAGAAAAAAAATGTTAAAATTGATAATGAAAATTCGGAAAATATTTTACAATAGTGAAGAAAGTAGATTTGCAGATTTTTTAATGAATTGAGTCCAAGGACAGTATGAGGTTCGTTTTTGTAGTTTCTTCTATAGTTTATCACCTTCCTGAGACGATTTTGGCGAGAAATTTGCATATGATTTCCATTGACTAATATGAAGAGGTAAAGCAGGTAAACTCTTTAGCAGAGTTTTTGTCTTCCAAATTCTAGTAAATGTACTAAGCAGCGAATGATAGAATTGTTGATAAAACCGTCCAGACAATTTTGATGACAATGTAGGCAAGGAGCAATTTTACAGCTTGATGAAGCCAGTACATTCTGAAAAATAGAAAAATTAATTTCAGCATAAATCCTCAAACATGGTAAATGTAATTCGAATCTTTGAAAGTTTAAAGTGAAGGTATTGTAGTATTTAAATTGTCTATGAATGAAATTTTATTCCGCACGAAGAGATGTATTAAACATGAGACGTCTTTCTGGTTAAAATAGAACGTTTTTGTCTCGTAGTCACCGTTCGCAAATGACGAATAATGGTTCTAAAAACCCTACGCTGCTTGAACTACTTTCTCGTCACCAATTTCAGCCTCTTCTAACTTTCCTCTTTCTTCGAAGCTGAAAGAGCCTTTGGAAAGACACTTCTCCATCGACAACGAAGCGATGGAACCTTTCAGATCGAGACAAAACATTCACCCTTTTATGGCTTTTCAGAGAGAAAACTTTCAAGGAGGGTTTAATTATGATATATAATAAAAGCTAATGCTAATAATAATGCCAATGCTTCTGCAAGAAAATAAATATCCCATCGAAATTAATTGACAAGTTTGCTTAATTAATTTTTGATCTTTTTAGATTTAGATATTAAACTCTTTGTATACCTTTGCCACCTCACTCGCGCGGCTGGGAGAGTGTCCATTGGATCCTTAATCAAGTAGATTCTAATTCCCTTGATATAACTCTGGAAAAATTTATCCCAAATAATTTTCCTCATATCGCAGAGGAAGTACTCTTGATCCTTCGGTGACATTTTTTCTATCAAAGCATGTACCCTGTCGTTCGAAAACTTCCATTCTTTTGTAGTAAAGTAATTGAGCACGTCCATAAACCTATGAATCTTTTTGTAGATCTTCAGTAATCTGAAAGAAATCGAGAGTAGAGATTAAAATTTGGATTTTACTTAATTTTTATAAATAAGTAAATGAATATTTAAATCTAGAAACACTATTTACAATTGAGAAGAGACGTACCTTAATTCTTTACCTATACAGACACTAACTGTGTCGACAAGTAAGGCAGGTAACAAGTGGAAAAGGTATACGTAAAACAAGTGGACTAATCTGTACTTGTTGTTTCTAAAACTGTAGTACCAAATGGACTTTACAGAGGGGACTTCAATGCCATATTTTTCTGACATCTCTTTTAATTCGTCCCACGATACAGGATTGTCGTTAGAAACGAAATTGTAAATAGGTATCTCGTTGGATTCTGGATTGGCACTGTAGAAAGAAAAATCAATTCTATAGAAACTAATTCAAGAAATACGTAAGAATTCTTTTACATTAGTTGAAATTTAAAATAGAGTGTGGAAAATTTGTCTACCATTTCTTGGTAGACACATCCCAGGCAGAGGCAATTAAGGCATTCACAGTCAAATCGCCAGGTACAATGTTGGCTTTTAACGATCCATCACAATGTATAGATCGAAGCAATCCTGCTCCTGCACCAGCAGCTACACCAGTTGGACCATACATATTGTCTATCCACCCCTCAATTGGTTCTTTATACGTAGAAACAACTAGGGAATAAGGAAAAACCACAAATTAACAATTTTTTTATTTACTGCTCTGAAAGTGACGAAAAACACTTTAAATAATCTAAATATCTTCACTCAAGGACCGTCCCAATTTCATAATACACATCACTATTTATTCATCAACCCAAAAATAATTAAAAGATTCTTAGACCTTCAATACAGATTTTTTTTAGTTCTTTGCATATTACATATTTTTTTACTTTCAATTCAATTTTTTCCACAATTATTCAATTTATCAAATTAATTTCATAGAAACTTACCAATTGCAGGCCGAAATATTCCAACAGGCATATTGCCAGCTTCTTTCTTCACGATTTCTTCAGCGACTGCCTTTGTGTACGTATAAGTGTTGGGCCATCCTCCTAATAATCTGCAATTGATCAAAGAAATATTTTTTATTTATAATCCGTTTTGTTTTGTATACAACCAATTTGTATAAGTACGATTTCTTAAAAATTTTTTATCGAGAATCTGTATATCATTTCGATTCCGCGTTGTGTTACGTCAATGCCAACGCAGGGATTAATTATCAATAATGATCAAACAATCATATATTACATTAATCGTCTTTTGGATTTTTTACATTTTGCTTTTCCCCTTCAGGCGATAATGGTCAAGTTTAACGAGCAAAGATTTTCTGAGAATATGTCCCATATAATTCGACGTTAATATTAAATTACACAGAAAAGAGAATACTGTTAAATCAAAGTAAGCGTATTTAATTGATTCAAGAACATTTCCTTGAAAAAATATTTTATAATTTTTTGGAATCACTTGAAATCTGAATCTTTTTGAATTCACTTTATATCCTTAAAATTATACACTCACTTCAAGACTTCCAGTTTATAAAAGTAGTTTTTATGACAGGTTTGTTTTTGAGAGTAAATCAAATTATTGAAGATTACGATATTTTAACATAAGACTTTTTCAAATGATCATAAGCATAAATTATCGACAAATTCTAGTCAGTTTAAAATTGAGGAAATAACAAAAAATGACGACTTACTGGGGTGTTAAAGTGTCTATCAGTTTCTCGTCGACACAGTCTGTCAAGGTGATAAGTTTATTGGAATCAATTGGAGGTTCGTAAAATTTTTCTTCAATCAAGGCATGAGGACAATTTGCGTAGGCAGTAGACACGTGAATAACCGACTGAAAGACAAACATAATTTGTTATAATCTTAAAAATAATTAAATCATTTTAGAATTATATAATATATGTAATTACTATTTAATATTATTTGACCGAAATTTAGCTTCTGTAACTTCTCTAGAAAGTTGAAACGAACCTTCAGCTTCGGCATTTCTCTGCTCAGGGCTATAACGTCTTTGGGAGCCACAACGTTGATGGCAACAGCCAATTTAATTTTTTCATCAAATCTGACTGTGGCTGCTACGTGAAAAACAATCGAAACTTCACGAATCATGGTTGCTTTATCTGCTGGGGATAATCCAAGGTTTGGTAAAGTGCAATCACCTGCAACTGCAACTATCTGGTGGCGAAATTTTGGCTGTTCCTCTTTAAGTCTGGAAAAAAGCTGCAAACCAAAACAAGTTCGAGACTAAATTCTCTATTTAAGATATGAAGATATTTTAAAAATTTATTATTCACAAAAAATAATTTATCGAAGCCTTTCAGGAAAAAGAAGTCTAGAATATGCAAATAATTCACTTTCTATACTAATTGTCTTCGAACATCAATAGAGAGGCATATCATCTAGAAAGTAAATGGCTCGAGGCTTATTTGAATCCTTAATTCAGTTATGTGCATTAATGCTCTCTTATTTATAAATTATGTATTATTCCGATTTGAATAAGTTACTTCCTTCAAAGAATTAAATTTCAACTATTAATACAGTTTAAGCTATACACATGAATGTTATGTATCGTATGTGTTGATTGTATTTACCGCATCATCAAACAATTCATCAATTCTCTCGTGAACGTCTTTTCCTTTTTTGGGGCGGACCAAAAGGTAAATGGATCCAATTCCTGGGCAGCTTCTCAAGAGTTTTTCGATTAAAAGCTTGCCCATGAAACCAGTGCCTCCGGTGATGAAAACACTTTGACCGGCATAAAATTCTTGAATGGGTGTTAGGTTCAAATTTTCTGATGATATATGTTGTACTTCTGGAGAACATTTTGTTGGTGTTCCGGCTCTTGAACCGCTTTCGGCGACCGCCACGTCCTGGCCGCCTGACTCCAGCAAGACTTCCACCATTTTGCTCAAATCTGAAATGAATAACCAAATATTTTTTGAAGATTTATTAAATTTTTTATATACAAGGCATTAAGTTAATTGAAGTAATATTGTTAATAGTAATTTATCATGTTACGACGTATATTCTTCGAATTTAATTAAATTTAATTATTTTAATTAATTCAATTATGCGCTGTTAAAATTTCATTTATTTCTGAACTGAATGGTCTTGCAATGGAAGTTTCAGACTTTTTAAGGCTTTTTAATATATTTTTTAATACATGTAAATATATAAATATATAAGTATAAATATATAAGTACTTCAAAAAGTGTATAAGCCTATGAAGTAAGGTTTCTTGGCCCATTGTAGATAACTGATTGCCATTCAGAATGTGTACTGAATGTCGAAATCACTTTTCCATCATATTATGTTAGCTACACCTACTCTTCTGTATAATTTATGCAAGTGAAAAAGGCAGTAATACGTATAAACATAAATAAAATCAATGCAATTTATTTGCCTGTACTATGCAACTAAATTAGAAAATCTGACAGACTTAAAAACATGGAGGGAATAGGCAAAAACAATTGGTTGTAAATTAATAATTCACTAAATCAAAGACTGCCAATGACTTCTTTAATGCTAGTTTTATGCCACTAAGAGTAATAACTTATAAAGTTTCTAATCTTGACTGGAAGTACACACATAATGGGTTTTAATTAACATCACATTAACTCTAACAATAAGTCAAGAAACAAATTTTTCTACCTTGGGAAAATGGGGAAAAGTTATTTAATTTTTGCAATTTTTTTACAAAAAAGAACTGTTCGTTCTATGTTCAACTAGAAACTTTTAACAATACTTTTAATCAGTAATTCCTTATCGCGATAGTGGCTGTTACATATATACTTGGAGTGATAACATACAAAGTACTAATATTACCCAAGGAAAAAATTTTACAATTTTCAATGTTTTAGAATATTTTAATTTTGATGAAATTATTTTCAAAAGTTGAAAAGATGACTGTGGCGTAGTCACTCGAGCTTGAAATATCCCAAAACATGTTATTTCAGAGATTTCTCTGCATCAAAATTCAGAAACGCATCCCCGGATATGCAAAACTGAGAATATATTAAAATAAAGGAAGTAAAAATAGATTGTCTTCTCTGAGGAATTCCTTTCAACAAACCGACTTTTTTTGTTCAATTAACATTTTAAAAAAATCCGGAATAACATAATATAAGCAAATTTATATTATCCGGGTTTTTTTCCACAATTTTTATTTGTTCAGTCATTGTACTATTCTTTTTTTAAAGTAAAAATTGTGAAAAAAAACGGGTAATCTGAACTTGCTCGTATGGTAATTGCCACATGCCCCTAAGTTGAATGATCAAATTATCGAAATTGTGTCAAGATTCTAACTTGTAAAACACATAATCATTGACGATAAAAAAGAATACGTTACACATGCCAGGAGAGAGACGTCGCGGAGTGAAAGTTGATAGTGAACTTCAATAGTTACTGCGTTTCAAATACGAAAGGCCCCGGCCGGTGTAACGTGCTCGATAACACGTGGAATTGAGAAGACTATATAAAATCAGATCGGATCTGAGACGATAAAACTTTAATGATAATAAATGATCAATTACCGAAAAATAATTCTGTCAAATGATTAGTATTTACGCTATTAAATTGTTAAAAACTACTAATTCATTTAGTAAAGGTAACTATATCAATATTAAATGAATTATTAATATTTTTTAAATTGATAGTAAAAATGTTTTGATATCCCTTAAAAATATCTAATCACCCATAAAATAACTAAATCCTTTTAAGTTCATTAAAATCCTACTATTTTCTCACGACTTTAGTCAGTGAAAAATCTACTGGAAATCAATAAAAAGTCACTGAAATTTTCAGTAGTTTAGTGGCGATTACTGAAAATTTAAATCACTTTTCACTGATCTAAAATAATATTTCACAATTGAAATGATCATTTTTGATACATTTTTTTTAGCGAAACCTCTATTATAACGAAAACTTGAAAGGTAATAAGATGTGTAGAAGATAATAAACGATTAGATAAAATGTTATTCATGTTTTTAAATAGGAACCGCATGATGATGATGACTACTTTGAAGCTGACGCCATACACATATACTTAGAATTAGCATTAGAATTTATATGTATACGATAGAAGACTTCCCTTTTTCACTACACGTAAAATCCAGAGCCCACGTAAGTGCTAACGCATAAAGAAACAGTCTTCTTGCTTCGTATACCCAAAAGGAGTGTTAATATTTGCATGGAACAAGTTTCAACGTAACTTCTCACAGGTTTTCTCCTTTTAACATTAGCCGAGACTTGTTTCACCTTCGGAATTACGAAAAGCGTTGGAATTTGTGGATTATGAATAAGTGATTTTGAGAAGGGCATTTAGCCATTCTGTCTACGGAGGAAGTACATTTTATTCCTTTCATTTACATATTTTTACTGCCACTTTGACGTAATTTTCAGCATAGTCATTTACCAGTCATTAACTACTAATGTCGTTAGGGCAAATATTACGATAAATCAGTTACCTATTCTTTTAAATTAAGGTTTCTAGAGCTCTCATTGTGTTTTTCTGAGTCTTTAAAATCAGGAGACAGTAGTAATTAATTAAAAATTATTCAGAAGGAATTCATATCGCAGCTTTTGACGAAGAATTAGTTGATATTTGAACTATGTAAGGATAGTTTTAAAACATAAACTGACCATTTGAAATTTAACCTTGAATAAAATTGAAAACCGGTTTTATTTTGAATAAAGTAATAGAATTCAGTTTAAAATCACGTAGGACACGTTTGCCTGATCTTTACTTCCTTATTTTGATTTTTTTTTCTTTTACCTTAAAATTAAAACTTCATCAATTATTCATATTGACTATAATAGTAAAAAATATTTTTAACTGAAGAAATGACTTGAGTTTTTATTTGTAGGTAAAACTATACTTATAAAATACCTTTTAATTGCAGTAAAAGTATATGAACTTTTGATTACACATAATCCGACGCGGAAGAACAAGTAGCACTTATTACGTCAACTTTCAGTGAGAAACAGTCCTCTTATACAATAATTGCACTAATTATGTCTTTTGCCTTATTTTCAGTATTCGATATTGGTGTCTTTTCACTCTTTTACATTTTCTCTTCGGTAACTAACAATTTTGCTTCTTTAAATATTAAAATTAAAGGAAAATTTCTTCAAAGAAAATTTCAGGGAACTAATCTCTTGTCTGAGATTTTTCTAGTACGAAAGTAATGTATGTGCAAGATAAAAAAAAGCGCGGAGACATAAACATAAATTGTCACTGGCAATTAATTTTTTTTATTAAAGACACAAGGATTGTCTTTTAATGAATATAGCCTATTCTTTCAAACAATGTAGCTTATTGTTGGCAATATTATTTGTAAAAATTTAATCCTACGCCTAAAGAATGGGAGAATTTGCTTTTTTTTCACAGTTTTTCACATAATATGCAAAGCTAAAATGAGTACTTAACGGAACTCGATAAAAAAAAATAATGAAAAGTGATAAAAAAATATTTAGCTTCCTCATTAGGTCACATAACGTTTCTTTTTCTTTCACTTTTTTAGGATATAAAATCTTTGTAACGGTTTATAGATGCCGCGGAGAATTTCGACTCGGGAATAACACGTACCATTTCTGTTCTTAATCTTGACCTACTAGACAGACGGTGCAGTATACACCAAAAGGAATTTACGGTTCTTTAATATTTAGAAAGTAGATATTCGAAAAATCAATTCAAATGATAATGAGGTATAATTTAGAAAACATGAAATGTAAGATATGAAAGTTTTACAGAAATTAGTACTGCATATCATTAGAGAGAAGCAAAATTAGGGATAACTAAAATTTACTAAAGCAGTGAAAAAAAAAAAATAAATAAAGTATAATTTCACACAATATAAAATAGTGACAGCCAAGCCTTTTGTTATATTTGAAAAAATGTCAGTGACAGTTGTATGCCAGTAATAATGGATCATGTGTAAATTTTAAAGAAAATTATTGAATTAATAATTGTTACAAACAAAATATTTTTGATCAGGGAAATGTCCTGTCTTCAATGATGGATCATACCATTCTGAAAAGTGGAAAACTGGAAACCCTTTAAATTACAATTTCGATCAATCTTCTTCATCTGACATTTACACCACGTTCAAATGCAGTTGTGACAACGAATATACGTCATCGGAAGAGAACAAATGAAAATCTGCATATCTCAAATAAACTCGATTGTAATGCTTTACATTCTATTATTATTAATTGTTAAGAAAGAAAAACCCATTATTAAAATTATGGGAAGATTCCAATTATTGCATGCATTACTTCAAACTAGGGACAAGAAAAATTTTTATAGAAGTAAGCAGCAATTTAATCTTGTTAGCGTAAGCACATTGAATCAGTTTTCATCTCCACACTTCATTTAACATAGAGAAGTAAATTTTGAAAGATATTTTTACATTACAGCTGAAAATTGTTTGAAAATTGTTTGAAAATTAACCCCTGTCAAATGACATAATGGCATATGAACCTTACCGTTACAAAGCTATAACCCTGTAACTATATATCTCAAAATAAATAGTGATAAATAATGCAACAAGTGTTCATATGTTGAGCAATAGTGCGCATAGCCATAGTCACACTGGTTCATCATACATCGAGTCTTGAATACTTGTACAAAAGTAAGAGTTTCTTTAAGTTAACAAAGCACTTCAATTGATTTTAATTAGTTTCAATTAAATCTTACTTCCACGAAAATTTCCACCAAAATAATTCCACTCTTTCATAATTTTCACTCAAATTTAATCTTTGATCAATATTTTTTTCTGGTACAATTTTTATGGATAAGTCGAGGGATAAGTAATCCTGGGTGGTAATTCTATTATTTCTCGGATGCCAAAATGACATTGGTATGCACTAAAGTAATCTAAGACTCACATCTGCATAGGCATGCATATACAAACAAAGAATTGTACTCAGAAAATCGTAGTCATGCAAAATTCAGTAAACATTGAATAATTGCTTTCTGGAAACTTTGTAATTCGCGAACGTAATTTTAGTTAACGTATTTCTATTAGATTAAATTCTATTAAAATGAATAAAAACACATAAAACAAAACTCAAATTGTTTTTATTAGAATATTAATTTAAAAATATTATTCTTTCTATTCGTCATTATTCATTACTAGATGCTATTACGAGACAGTAAATTAAAATACAATTAACATTATATAATTAGTAATTTTGTTTATGTGAACAGGAAAGTTGTAAGAAATTGCTGATTTATTATTAACGTTAATCTATTCTTAACGTTAATTTCCTGATCCCATGTACAAGGATAATTTACAGGGTCATGTTAAAAGATTTATTGAGTAATAACTAATACATTGTTGCAAGACAATTCATTCAGGCGACTTGATCATTGAAAACCTCGTGTTATAGAAAATTTAATGTAATTCACAAATAATAATCAGAACTCTAAGGATTTTTTAAAATTCTAAAAGACTTTACAGAAAGTGCAGAGTATATCATGAAAAAATGTGATAATAATCCATTTTGAAAAGTAATTCAAATTGACACGTTTCGAACATTTTTTTATCCCAATCAAATGTTTACTTTGTTTCTGAATTACATATACTTTAATTATTCGATTATAGTACATTGTATGATAATGAATTGACACGTTTCTTCGATTGTGTTTGACAAAACCTTAATTTGTACCATTAAACACGTACTCGAAGATTTGCTTTGATTTATCAAAATTGAGAATAGAAGTAAGTGACGAATATTGATAAACGAAACTTTAAATGATGCATTTTCAAATAATTCCTGTAAATCAAATATTTTTAAACTTGCTGAATAACGATAATTTTTTGTAATCTGAATCTATATTCTTATAAACAGCAAATAAGAAAATATCTAAAGTTGTCGGGCTAGAGTTTAGGAATTGAAAAAAATTAGAACTATTTAATATCTAAAAATAGCAAGAGGTCAAGTCAAACTTTAGTGTATCTAATTTGACAACATTATCATAATGTGATAAAAAAAAAGTACACTTTTACGAGAAAGAATAAATGAAAGGCTACTATTCATGATTTAAAATATATACCAGGTCAATTATTTTTCGATTATATAAACAAAATACTACAGAATAATAAATTTTACAGAATCGAAGATATTTCTGAGATTATTTCATATTAAATATTTTCACATCTAAGTGTTAAAGTTTGCGACGCAATTTCATGGAGTCTGTAAATGATTGAAAGATAATTAACGTCTCACCCCACTTTTAACACGGAAACTTCATCCACCATGTTTCACGTGGAAATCAAGGTTCAACCCAAATATTTACTCTACGCATTTAGATACAGGACAATAATTTCAAATTCTCTGAATTTCAACTCAACTTTGTAGTCGCTGAAAATTTCCATTTCGAGAAACAGTTTCTGTAATTCTTATTCAAGAGAGGAATTCTCTACATAGAAGTAAATTTTGTACTGGTTCCGTTTTTGAGTTCGAGACAAATGTTTCTTGGATAAAAAAAAAACTGGTTCCAACTTCTCAAGATGGTACCAATCAATGATTTCATAAAAATTGGGCAACTATAATTTTTTAAACTGGTACCACATTTTTTCGAGATGGTACCAGCTACAAAATTCATAAAAATTGAGTGCGAATT
>JAUEJJ010000017.1:5818998-5833011 GCA_032164275.1 Synergus coniferae | reverse complement strand
ATTGAAGAATTATAATTTGAAAGAATATTATTTGAAATATTCCATTCTATTTAAATTTCTACTTTAATTATTCTGATCTTATTTTTAACAAAAAATGTGTTTTAACACATAAAAGAAAAAAAACTATATAATTAAACAGTTTTTTTATAAAGAATATTGAGTTTTTTTAAACACAACAGCATATCGCTGCTTATTTGTTTATTTTTCATGAAGTTTATTCAGTGAAATGTATTTTTCATAAAAACAGTTTCAATTTTTCAACGCATTTTATGATCAAACAAGTAGGATATCAAAATGCATATCACGTGCCTGTAGCGTGTAAACATGTCTTTCATTTGCATTTATTCGACAGCACGAGACGCAATTTCACTCTAATTAAAAACACTCACCTGCACGAGTATGTGACAAGCTTGCGAGGCTATTTGAAAAAGTCCGTCTTGCAAATTTCGGCCATGGTGGTCAGAGCTATCACGTCCACCCTTTCCCCAAACGAAAAATGACATTTTGAAAGGGATGATCCTTTTTTTTACTACTTCTTCAACGCTGTTCGTTTGATATTCATCGGCCGAAGATGTTTACGCTATAAACTTAATTTATTTGCAAAGATAACACTCAGCTGTCGTGGTATTTACATTTTTGTAGAAAACCGATCAGTAACTCTAGGCAGTATTTCTCGTAATATCCCATGTTGAACCTGAAAGAGAAAAATAAATATCTTAATATATTTCTCAACGAAACATATTTTATTATTATTATTATTATTATTAATGTTAAAAGTCTTTTTACAAAATTCAGATTTAGAGAGCGAGGTTTCAAACAATAATAACGCTTTTATCATTTCAAGGTGCACAAAAAAGAAAACATAAAAGGTCGAACCAATTTAGGAATGAATTCGAATTTCACGTAAAAATATCATCTATAATTGAAACATCGAATTGCAAAAGTTAATAAAAGATTCCCTTTCAGTATATTCAAAAATAGTCTGGTTTACGGTATCAGGTTATTATTTCGAACAAATTATTTCCCATGAAATAACAATTTTGAAACTTGTGAAGAAACTTAGTACATTGCACAAAATTTCTTCGAGAATATTTCCTGAAATTTTTGAAATGCTGATTTCTACAAACTTTTCGGAATTTTCCCCAAGATTTGTTAGGAATAATTTTCGATACACTTATTGAAAGGTGCGGGAAGGGGTTTAAAAAATTTCCCTACAGAAGTTACGTCATTTATAGATGATGACTGGAAATTCAGAACTTTTCAATCTTTAACTAAGTTACATACATGGGAAACCAAACATTTTTTGGGACAAGAAAAAAAATATTTAGTAGGTATTTTTTATTTCACAAAGATTTAGGTAATTATTTTCAATATATAATTATTTTCAACATTCTATAATTTATCCAACAAATTATCAGCAGACTTATAAAAATTCCCTAAAAAATTGAAGGTATTCAACTTTTTTTCCAGAAAACTTTCCCAAAATTGTTTACAGTACATCTACTTTTGGACAACTTTTATTAATTTCAATATCAATTTTATATTGAAAACGTATTTACAATAATAATTGTAGAATCAAAAATTACAATATCATTTCTCGGAAAAGCCTCGGATTTTAAGGCTTAATATTAAATAATGAAACTTGATAATACTGCCAGTGGGGTTGCGCTGTTTGAAGCCAAATCGATATAGTCAAAGAGCTTTTTCGCTCTTTGTGAGATAAACAAAAAGCATACGAAATATCGTTATATGGCTTTCGATTACTGCTATGAATTGAGGCCAACTGTTCAGATTCTTTTATTATGCAGAAAAGGTATAAATTGTCCAAAGTGCGAGTATACAATAATTACGAGCCTATCGTGTTGGTAAAAAGAATGAGAAAATAATCCTTGATGACTCCTTAGCACGCACGCAAGTTTTACCAGTTGGCAGCAGTCGAAGCATTGCGTCGCCAACCGGTTTGTAATTAATGCAAGCAGAATTATATTTTTTCTGATCAAATTGCAATATAAACCCCTTGTGTTCTCATTATTATAATGAAAGTCTGCTCTTTATTTTAACTCTTTTTCCTCGACGTGTTCAGCTGTATTTTTAGAACAGGAATAAAAACTTTTGCATTGTGTAAATGTGTGAGGAAAGCCAAGAGAATATATAAACCCTAATCGGCACAATCAGCATTAAATATTCAAGCTATTGTTTTATAATAGTAATTTCTCATAATCACATTGAAATTATCATGTAATTTTGCAAATTCACTAAAGCCGATAATATTTATGTACTTATATTAAAATATATAGTATCTAGTTAACCTAATTCTATTTAATTTGGTCTTATCAGGTGATGTATGTATCTATATAGGAAAGAATTAATGATTACATAACTTTTCCACCTTTTTAATGCCCTTTCTTATTTGAGGAATACGAAAATTATTTCATTGAAAAGATTAAGATCCTTTTTGATAAATTTTTCGTTTAAAACTCTACTAATGTTCATTTTATATAAGAACCATTTCAACAGCTGTAATCATATATCCCGATATTGAATAATGGATCCATCCAGGATGCGCATCATTTCCTTACATATAAGCAAAAGCCCATTGTGAGTACTAAAGCCAGAAAAAAGGAAGAAAAACTGGAAATCAATACTCGACTCTAACTATTGGTTTCTCGCGTTTTACGTGTTCGCAGCATTTTTTTCCATTGTAAATGTCAAAGCCTATTATTCTTCCCCGAGCAATTGGGGGTATCCCAAACGCGTCGACACGACCGAGGTCGCTGATCATCGTTTCCGGGAAAAGCAATGACTTACGATGCATAATATTGGTGGCGCTCGTGCCAACTGCACGAAATCGCAAGCCCTCAAACTCGTTTGTCCGCAAATTGCTTTCAAATCCATGCCATTCATGGATTCTTCTCCCTTCTTATTTTCCTCTACTTTATTTCTTCACTTTCTGAATTCTCATTTACTTTTCCTTTCGAATTTCACTCGATTTCTTATAATCACTCCCGATAGTACTAATGAAAGCCGGAAATTCTGGTTTAATGATAATGAATTTTTAAGTAAGATTAAGTGAACTAAATTCAAGATTTTAAATAGGAAGGTTGAAGGGAAGACTTAGAAAGATAAAAAACAGAATGATCGTTTTCAAATTGGTTGAATCGAAGAAGCATAAAAGTTTCCGAAAGAAGGAGAAATAAAATAATTATGATTAAGACTCAAATGTGGGTTGAAATAAGAGCTAAGGATGGACGTTTGCTTGAAATTGAAATTGGTAATGAGATGAAAATGAGAAAATTGAGTATTTATCGATGAAGAATGGGTTCACTGGTAAACTTGGACCACTTAGGAAACGAGCTCAATGAAGGGACAATGATCAGGAAAACGCGACCGGCACGTCCTGAAGAAGAATCGTAGCAACTATGTTTGTGAGGTATGCGAGGTAGTTGTAGGTGGTAGGTTTTAGGGGTAAAAGGAAGGGTTGAGGGGGTCAAACTCGCCTAACGGCAGGCCTGCGCTTAGGCGTCTTCGACGACCTCGATACAACTACTGCCACGAGAACTTAGCAGAGGGTGGACAAGCTTTTTCCACCCTCATTTGTAGGCTTATAGCGACGCTACATTCTGTCACGAAATGGTATTTAAGTTAGTCAGGAAGGACAATGGAGGCGAGATGGCGACCTCCGAAGGATAAAGAATCATTGAACGCTGCTCTAATTAAATTCACGCTGCGGAGGTTCCGCTATCAATATAGACTTTTCTATCACCGATAATATCGAATGGTGACGCTTTTCGAAAAAAAATACTGATAATCGCTTGATTTTTTGTGACAGGAATATTTCGATGAAATTAATTAATGTATATAAATGTTGGATGATAAATAAATCTCTCTATAGATGTAGGAAATAAATTCAATAAAATATACTTGTTGTATATTTACTGAAAAAATTTCCACTAAAGAACAATTCAGCCGATGATAAACCAGAGAATATTTATTCTCGTTGCATTGATTTTACGCTGAACGGAATGGAGTTTTCTGCCAATTAATCAAGAAGCAAACAAAGGAAATTCGCGAGCGATTATAAACAAGCATCCATTCGACATTTTCCACAAATATGCAGTTTATTAGCTTTTAGAGGGATTTTGAAATATTTTCGGCTGCATTGCGTTGTTATTAAATTTATATGATATGAGTTGATTGCCTGGTTTGTTAACGAGACAGTTAATATTGCTAGGCTGATTATGGGGGAACGTTAATACGGTTCAAGAGCTGCAAAAGGTAATATGAATTTTGGAATAAACGATGTGTAAAGTACGGTGCAAGACTAATATTGAGAGGATTTTGCACTAGCTAACAGTGAGATTATTGCGATGGTTAATGATAAAAAAGGCAGTTTATCTTTTAAAAGCTTTCGAGCTTGACGATGAAAATTTTAATTGTAAGTAGAAGACTTAACTTACCTTCCTGAGAATAAGCTTGATCGACGTATCGATTATACATTAAATTGCAGAGCTCTCGATTTCCATAGGGGCGTGTCCGCCACAGTGCCCAAGTGTCCAACCTTCCTTACTTACTTTCATTCGCTTCTATAATATATTTCATCAAATAATTATCAATTTTTTTAGTACAATTATACCTTAGAATAATAATTAATAATAAAGAAAGAGTAATCGGAATAATAAAGTCCCACATTGGCATAAATATGAGTAAAAGAATAATTTTGTTTGGTAACAAACAGGAAAGCTCAGAACATAATTTAAAAAAAAATAAAACAATACACCAAGTTCCCTTTTATTTGAAGTCCTCTTTGTTGATTACCTCATTGTATAATGCTGTACTTTTCCCCACGTAAGCGTTCGTCAAAGTATTATTTCTGAAATAACGAATATATGTATATAGCGGAGACAACCCTTCAATTATATAGCCATCAAGGCATTAGCTGATGCCTTTTTGTGATGCACATGTCGTTCGTGCATGTAATCGACCACAATTTAACCTCCCTCCATGTCACCAATTGGCAATTTAATTAGATGTGCGTTTCAACGAGAAAGCACCAAATCATTTTCAAATCTCGTTACGGCAAGTTATTTAATTTTCATTGCAATGATGACAATGAATAACCAGTGGTAAATATAATTGCTGTTGTGAAGTACAGTACAGTGCCTGCATGGATCATTATTTTCAGATATATATTCTATGCTCATAATTTACAGGTAATGATACATAATATACGTTAAAATTCAAGCACGTAAAACAGGTGCATCGATATACATTTTATAATTAAATTTGAATGTTTATTACGTATAAAAGTAATGTGCTCTTATTAATGGGCTTTAAAGTTTAATTAATTAATATTATTAAGAATACTGCCCTATACCGTCCAAAAACTTCGAAATTTGTTATACATATTGCTAATTAATTCCATTCTTTTATAATCAATATTTATACAAATTCAGTTAAAGGGTACAGACATGGTTTTTTTAATAGATTTGTATCAAGTTAATTAAGTATAAAAGCATATCATCGAAAACAATATTAGTGCTTGATATATCGTAAGAATAAGGTATCGCCCTTGAAGGTAGGATTATATCCACATCCATCAATTTACCTTTGACAGTACCTAATAACTTTAGTATACTCAATTCTACCGCTGGGGAAGATTTAGACCTGGCACCCACCTGCGCCATCCTCAGAGTCTGACAGCTTCTTTATAGTACCAGAATAATGATAATTTGTTATTCATTGTTTGTCGTTAATTATGCTCTCGAGAAGTTATTTTACCCAAAAGTTTTAGCCTCCTCAGAGTTTACAATTTCCTAATCCAATTTTAACGCTAGGGTATCAAAAAGAAATTAGTCAGTTTCATTAATATTAATCCTTGGTCGTGTTAATCAATTTTATTACAATTATTTATTAACCGTAGGATATGATCAAACTTTGGAACAAGAATATAATAAAAAAGGAAATACCAAAAGACAGCTCGTTTTTTTTTCTTAAATAAATAATTTTCTTTTATTACACGCTTTTAATGAGGAATCTCTGACAATTTTGGATTAAATCATGAATAATAACTGAACCGCAAATTATCCGAAAAACCTAGAATTCGATTTATAGAAATGGTGAGATGATGCAAATGCACTGGAATAAAGGACCGAAGTTTCGATGCTCAACAAATCGATCCTCTGCTTACGTATTCATCGTCCTTTTCAGTGGCTCATTAACTTGAATACACGCGCCAGAGAATGCTTTTTGTCTCATTGTATGTTTGTGCGTGCCGATTGGTTGGCGCGACTCATTTGTCTCTGACATAACAACGGTATATCGCGGACTTATTCAAACTGTACCAAGTAATAAGTACAACCAATGACAGCTAGGTGTGTAAGTAGAATAAAATCAATACTGCAGTTTTATCTTTATGTTTATTTTCAAAGAAAATTAGTACTCTAGTGAGAAAAAATTTATGAGAAATAAAGTTATGCATGAAAAATAGAAGTGAATGATTTATCAATGATAGATCTCAAAGATAGATTTCAAAGATATTGTTCATTCCGAAAAATACAATTCCACTGAAACGATTTAAATATAGAGTCGTAGGATATAGAGATCTTCGAAGAAAATCAAATGGGCCAGTACTTTCTGAGCCATTAAGCATCGGCCAGCGAATTATTCTCGGCCCTGCAATCAAACACGCTAAATTTAATCCTTTTTAACTTCGCTCGATTTTTATTTTATTAGGATAGCATTCTAGATACTACTAGTTCTAATCTAAAAGCTAAGTAGACACTGTTATAATAACGTTACACATATGTAACAAATTAGCGATTTAAATTGTGTGGAATTGTGATGTAGTAAGTCTGCATGTTTGTGCGAATGAAATATCTCGACGGACTAAAGTTGCAGGACGTATAAATGCCGATCTAAGAGAATTAGCCCGTGACATATTCCTTAACTTTCTAGGTAAATATTTCATTGGTTAATTCCCCTTAGAATGGTACTCATAAGTCGGGCTTTATACGCTTAAATGGAAACTTGCTCGTAGTTCAGTGGCAGAGCACCCTTAGTGTAATCTGTAATAACCAGATTTCTCAGTTCAATTAGGGAAATTTACTCGCAGCAAAAAATAAAGGCACTAATTGCTGCAGAGGCACAAATGTGAAATGGCCTTTATGGACGAAAACCACTCAAGTAATTAGGCAAATTTAATTTTACAAATTTCACGAAAAGGAATATAAACCCGGTTTTATGCTGATATCTGAAATCACTATAAAAGGCAATTTCAAAACCGTGCTTTGATACCATTGTGAAATTTTTGCATTTTCAGTATACCCTGTATAAAAGATATTTTAATTGAATTTGATCATGACTCCATATACGAGACGCAATAATATCATCACCCACTGATGTGAATTAATATAAATCTTTGATTAATTTTGCTTTGAGCGAGAGAAAAATATATTTGCTGAATTGAATCAAAACATTTCTCTGCAAGTGTGCTCGAAATCGTGACAAGGGTTTTCTCGAAAACGGATTTTTGCAGTCCTGCACATTTTACTTTCGGATGACAGTGTGCACTGTGTACGACCTCATACGTGACAAAAGTACGAAACAGAATTTCAGACAGAGAAATAAATTTTTACGTGGCGGCGAGAGGTTTCGCATGAACATATAAAAATTTGTTCCACTGCCTGATATTTTTGTTCGTATAACTCAAATGGGGTGCAAGGGATACTCAAAAATAGTGCTAAGATAAATTACTCCGGATTACATGGTAATGTGCGATATGGGAATAAACTATCTAGAAATACAGCATTACTGCAGAAATTTGATAAAGTTATGCAAGGAGATTCAAGGAAGCCATTTCTTTATCAAGTATCACATTTTATTTTATTTAAAACCCAAAATGAAACGAACTTTTAAAGATATAATGTGTCTCGTTGACCCTCTGCGAGAAAAGTGAAAAATAAGCCCTGGGGATATATATGTAGTTGATCCCTTCACTCGAAAGTAGTCTTGTTCTCTTTGGTTGCTGCGAGGACAGTAGATAGCTCGTTTTTCGAAAATGGAATTTAAATATTTAAAAGTCTGGAGTTCTGGAAGAGAGCGAGTGATGTTAGCAGTGAGCAAACTACCGAAGACAAATATTACCGAACCTCCCCCAGTGAAGATACATATAGATTGTTCTAGGTACATACGTTTGACTGGGCTTTAAACAACGACTATGAAACTGTACTGACTGTGCATTATCTGGCATAACTTTCTGGAATCGATACACACACAACACTTTTATTCGATTCCTCGTTTTGCAGCACGAATACGTTTCCGCTGCCACAGTAGGATTTCAGCAGACGTCGGTGTTTCTTTGATTCGAGTCCTCATTAAAATCTCAATATCAAAACCTGTCCTGCGCCTCAGCTCTCATTTTAATATTTAATGTACCGCCTCGAGGGAAACAAAACGTCTTACGTTGATTCGTCTACTTCTTTGTTCAATTAAGGTATGATCGAGCGCGTTCCTTTTGCTCTCGATTTCCTTTTCTATATCAAGTCGAGATTGCAAACAAGAATTTTATTAACAGACATCAAGTCCACAAAATCTAAAGTTCAATAAAAGAACAGTCATTTTGCATCAAAGCTAAGTGCTCTACGCAAAAAGTCTCTATATTGTAATATAAGTTGCATAAAGCAAAAAAAGAAAATTCTTATCTCAGTATGGTTTGAATCTCTACTAATTTTTTTTCTTCAGTTTCAAATAGCATCCTTAAAGCTAAAGGGTCTCTCTCCATCTGCTGAATTAGTTAAATTTTACTAATAATTAATAGTAGTTTTTTACTGATTCAAAAATTCGAAGCCTATTACTATAAATAAGTAAACAGTTATTAATTCAATAGATAACAAGGACAAATTAAATGAATTTGTAATTCGCTACAAATCTTCCTCTATGAGAAAGCAAAAATACCAGAGGCAATCCTTTCAAATTCTCTAAATTCCCCGACAATTGTTAAAAATCTTTAAAAACGTGTCAAAATCGCTTGAAATTACAAGAAATCCCTCAAAATTCCTTAAAATTTTATGAAAACATTTAAAAACCACCTAGAACGCTTAAAAATTTCCTTTAAATACCATGAAATCTTTTGAAAAGTCTTTTAAAATTTCTTAATAAAATTCCATTAAGAACCCCTAAATTCAACAAAATCTCATAACATTATTAATGTCCGAAGAACAATTCATTTTGAACAATTAAAAATAACTAAATAGATTAGTCAGAGAAATGACTAATTCAATTAATCAAATTCTTACTAATTCAGATTAAAAGAGACAAAGCTCATTCTTTAGGGGATGATTAATTAAGAAGCCAGATTTTATGTGCATGGTTTTACGGCAAGTTAATTTGTCCACCCTATGATGATTGATGTGCCGATAAGTTGGAAGCGCCCGCAGCAACATCCTGTCTTCCAGGAGAAAAATACTATGTCGTGAAACACTTTTCGCTGTGTTTTTTGGCCGATATGCCCCGCTAGGGATGCCGACGTCGCCTTTAATGAGGCGAGCGCGGCTTCCTGCTATTTAAATTCAAATCCAGGAACGTGTGCACGAGTGCACGAATATATGCGTGAATCCCACCAACCCCACGGATTTGCACTTAAATGTGTACTCGTATACCGCCTGTGGAATACTTGTACCTCCACGATTTTACAAAGGAATCGTCCCGTGTCCCGAAAACTTTCCCTAATCATATCATCTTTCCGAATATCGTTTCATTACATACATTTCTACATTTAAAGTGCTCAGCGACTCTATTATGATTTTTTTACGTTTTATTTCTTCTTTTAGTGTAACTGCAAATTATAGAATCCATTACAATAATTATGCGTATAAATTATAATATGCTATCTTAAAAGAAAAATTACTTTTTCCTTAAAATGAATTCAGTCTTTAAAATAATTAAAATTGTAAATTGCATTACAATTATCTTATAAGAGCAAATTTAGTTTCGCTAAATAAATTGACTTACCGCTGGAGAAATTCTCCCATTAGTAAAAATTTTATGCGCGCAATTCAAAAGCACTGAAGTTGACTAGTGGGAGTTGGGCGGAGAGGGGGAAATGAAAAGCGCGGAAACGAGCGAGTGGGAGATTTGAGGACCTCAGTCCGCTCTCGACTAGCGTGGAGTCTACATCTTACGAGTCAAAATCTGCGCGCGCTGCATTCGCGATAAATGTTTTACTTTGGAAATTCGTACACGCGTTCGTTACCCCGCTCCTTCTTGGGACTCACGTGCTGATTGGTGTAATTCGGGTGGTGAGGGAGAATCGAGGAACTCAGTTCGCTCTCGACTTGCGTACAGTTTAAATCGTTCGTGATAATATCCGTAATAATATTAAAGTGACAAGTGTTCTTTTTTTTCGGGAGTTTATTGTGCTTTAAGTGTTTTTCAATTGTGCAGTGTTTTTTTTTTCTATTGTGAAGTGTTTATATCTTCTGATATTTTGGAAGAGATAAGTTTACTGGTTATTGGGATGGATCGGCCAATTATTTGAAAAATCGTTTCCCAGAGGGCTATTGCTTCAAAGAAACAAGTTTGTATGTATCTCTGACCTATTTTTTCAAACAAACATAAATATTTTCGTGTGCAGTATTTCTAAATATCGGTCGATTTCTTTAATTTCTCTCGTTTGATATGAAAAAATCACTTTTTGATGCCTTTCTTCTTTCCGTAATATGGAACTCTATGTGACAAATTTCAATTACTTATACTGTGCGGGAATTACGAGAAATTCGGGAATGGTCTAAGATTTGAAATGGATTTGGGAAAATCTAGGAATTTTTCTTGTTTTTGCAATTAATGCAGGTAGTGCGTATAAATTTTTAAACATTCATACAACGTTTCGAACCACATTTCGGGTGGTATTTTATGGTGTTTTAAGGGGTTTCTGAAGATTTCAAGGTATTTCTAATTATTTCGATGTCGAAGAAATTTTTGGGTATTTACGGATTTCAAATCGATTCTTCGTAATTCTATACTGATTCTGTTTCTGATTCTACTGATTTCCCACATGTTTCTGGAAAATCTTTTGAGGAGTCATTGATTCTGAATCGATTATGAATATATGGAACATCATTGATTCCTCCAGTGAACGGCCCCTCGTGCAAAGATTTAGAGGGATTAAAAAAGATTTGAAGAGTGATTTCAAAAAGTTAAAAAAGTTCCCAAGTATTTCGAAGCATATACACTAAAATTTTGAATTATTGCCTCTCGCGAGTATCATTCTTATCTGATTTTTAATACTTCTATTGACAAATATTGATATTTCATTTATAAAATATTATTTTGATTTCATACGCCTAATTTTAATTTTTCCACACATGAGAATTTTCAAGTATGGATTTATCCATAGCATCCATACTGGCTGCGCCGTCACTAGCAAATTTATATTTTCGCATGAGTTACCGAAAATGTTTACTTTTATAAATGTTATCATAAAAATAGACAATTTTCGACACAAGGGATAGATAGAAAATATGCTGGTAGATGATAAGAAAACAAATTTTGTTGACAAACAATGAGGAAAATAAAAAATGTAATACAGTGAAATGGCAAAGTAAGGGGAGAAGAATGCACTATAGAGTATAGAGGGAGGAAAGTACGAGTTTCCTGCATAAAGGGGTGGCTAATAGAGGACCAGCAGAAATTCTAGATTTTACCGATAGATCGCAGCAGCTGCACCGGAGTATACAGCACCACAAGGCACACGTGCCCATTTTCTGATCGCCCACAACATTAACCCTCGCTCACGCGTTAAGCTTGGTTTACGATTACATTCTAGCCGTTGGCTATGCAAAAGAAGGGCTGATAAGAGATTACAGCGTTTCCAAAAGGCTATAATATAAAGAAAATGATATCCGCTGAAGCTTCCTTATTGTCTAATTTACATATATCGCCAGGGTATTGGTCGTACACGGAATTGTGTAATGATGCGTGACACCCGTTCGCGTTCGCGCATAACTAAAGTAGTTTATTCCACACTAAAACACTCAATGCTTGTGCAACAAGTGTCGAGTTTAATGAACAAAATCTTGTAAAATCATTTTCAAATAGGTACTCTCTCAATCTGAATTAGCTATGTAAAGTTTACTAATTAATAGTACATAGTTCCTTATTAATTCAATTACGTAGTGCGATGTCATTTACTATAAATTAGTAAAAAGTTATTGATTCAATTAGTAACAAGGACGAACTACGAATAAATCTGAATTAATCCGAACATTTTATCCGAATGAATCCGCTCAATCCAAATGAATGAGAATTTATCCGAATTTTTTGGAATCATTCGGATTGATTCGGATAGGCTGGATTCATTTCGAATTGACCAAATTCATTCGGATTTCCGATTGATTTGGAATGAATTTCAATCCGAAAATTTCGCTAGGGAGGTTTTTAGATTTTAGGTCTATACCCGGTCGTGCCGTGTGATTCATCCCCGTTCTGGAACCCCCTAATCTGGACCCTATTGGGGCCAGATTTTTCTAATCTGGGGTCGACCTGGGCCACAGATAAATTTCTACACGGATAGACGTAATATTCTATTACACTCGATATTACATATTCTAAATTTTGAGATCAATGTCATTTAGCTTCGAATTTCCTTAAATAAATCTTATCTCTCGGCAATTCATTCCGTTTCTATTATTTTTATTTGAAAACGGTGACATGAGAAGTTTTATCACCTCCGGGTCATTCATTCCATAGACCAAAGTAGATTCTTTACATAATAAAGGATTCTTTCTGAATAGCTGAGATTTTAAAATAAGTATAATCTTCTACTTCCTTTAATAAAAGTCAGCTTGAACATGGAAGTTAGGCAGCGCTTGGCTCGGTTATAGTCGGATGGGTGCCCAAAATGGACCCTTCAAAATTTGAGGGGAATATTAATATTAATCCTTAAAAATATTAATCCCCATAGAAGTTTGTGAAATTTAGAAAGGTTTTACGGGTTTTAATTACAAATTTCGGGACTAAAGGACTGCGAACCATCAAGAATTTCCCATAAGCTTTTCCGGAACCCGAACCCTCAAAGAACCTGCAAAGTAAAAAATTTCGATCCCTGACATGTAGACTGAAGTCTGTCTGTCTGGTTAATAAAATTTTACATACTTATAAATCAGCAAACCAACTTTTAATTAAATCTGTCGAAAAAATATCAAAATTTAATGTTGAAAGCTTCAGGACTTTCAATTTTCCTCAGATAGTGTCCTTAAGATTTTCAATAAACTTCTAGAACACTTGTACTTCAAAAAAGAAAAAAAAAAATGCAAATATTACCATGGAAATTTTCTGAATGTATATTTCCGGTTATTTTCCATATATATGTATATGTATATATGCGGAAACCATAAACCGAGCTTAATACGTGTACCTGCGCTGGCCGAGAGCTTCCGGAGACACCCGAAGCATTCGTGCGGCAGCGATCGAGCGAGTGGCGACGTGGTTCCCCTCATTTCATGGGTACACACTGATCCCCCACCCCGTATAGTTTCCACCGTTACCCCTATGATACCAAGAGTACTCTTTCTCTCTTCTCACCCCCACTTCACCAAGTTAAACATTCCACCACCCTTGCTTCTACTCAGGATCGACTCAACTTCATGAAAGATTTCTTTAACCCTCAAAATTCTCTTTTATATTTTAATAATTGAATTACTATAAGTAATTATTTTTAGTAAGATTTCTAACAAATGGCGGATAAACTTTCTAAAACTGTTTACCTTCGATTTCGTTGAGGCTACGTTAATTTACGTATATTGACTCGTTGATTATGAAAAATACCATGAAAATTGGTGTACATAAAATCTTCAAAACTTAAACTCAAGAAAACGTCATCTTTTCACTTTTTTCCAATTCATCTCAATGAATATTAATTTTAGAGAAAAATATTTTTTTTAGAAATTGTAGAATAAAAAAAATACATCTTTTATGTTCCGTACATTTTTCCCAAAGTCCATTAATTTTCAAGTAAAA
>JAUEJJ010000017.1:5757138-5771941 GCA_032164275.1 Synergus coniferae | reverse complement strand
GGGTTTTAAGGGATTTTAGTTGATTCTGAGAATTTTCAAGGAACTTTAAAAGAGTTTATAATTTTTTAAGAGATTTCATAATATTTTAATAGATTTTAAGAGATTTACGAAAGATTTGAAAGAATTTTAAAGAGTTTCAAGGAACTTTAAGGGATTTTATGAGATTTTATAGAATTTCAAGGTATTTCGAATGAGTTAAGGCATTTACATACAAAATATAAAATGAAAAATATTCACAAGCACTTTCAAAATATCTTTAAAAAATCCTCAAGACAAATTTATGATGTCTATTCGGAACACACATTCAGAAGTTTAGTCTTTTATACTTATATAGATAGATATAGATTTTATTTCTCAAAAGCGCAACTTTACTATACATACTTTGTGAAGCAATTTTTAAGCGTATTTTTTTAATTGACACCACTAAATCAGGAGAATAAATATCCCGATGATTCTCCAACAAAGGATGCTCCTAATTAAAATACAAATTTTTCTTACTGACTCATCTCTTCTTCGGACAGCTCATTATTTAGACTCCTATTCGACAAGGTCCTTCCACCCACGGTATTTAACGATAGCGACGTTAAAAGATGCCAGCCGGATTCGACTATAAATCCGACAAGGCTTTTTACACCTCGGTTGGTGTCAAAATAGAGGATAAAAATTACTCCCCGCTACACCCTAATTTTTCAACTCGCAGACAATGTCGTTCCAGGATTAGTCCATCTGTCGCGGAAGCATGCCACTTGCTTCTGATCGATGAAACACATCCGTTTGATCGATGCGCCTCAGCGTGCATCTAGTTTCCGAAAAAGAAAAGATGACGCCAAGTTCTATATCTCAGCTCACACGAGTTGCCAAAACAGTATACCTTATCTAACCCCATTCTTTTATCCGAACTCGTCAGCCTTCTGAGACTTCATAGTCCAGGCCCCATTTCCCCAATTTCCCCTGTATTCTTTTGTTCACACTGTAGTATCCTATTTTCAAAAATTGTCCATCATTTCCTGTAGTTCAAGAATTTCAGGGTATCCACTGGTCCGGAAAATTGAGAAATGAAGGGAATTTACAGTATCGATCAAAAGTTATACT
Source organism: Synergus coniferae (assembly GCA_032164275.1). NCBI lineage: Eukaryota > Metazoa > Arthropoda > Insecta > Hymenoptera > Cynipidae > Synergus > Synergus coniferae. The sequence goes on along the minus strand of JAUEJJ010000017.1, from coordinate 5,770,849 downwards.
GAACACAATGTTTTGTTCGGTCAATACAACGTTTGATTGATTGCTGTGCTTTTCTGTTATACAACTGAACTTTGGGTTCATATGACTATTATGTTTTATGAAAATAACTTTTTTTATTTTGACATGTCGAAAGCCTTACAGGGTAAATTGAAAACATCTTAAGCTTATTAAAAGTTCCCAAAATTCTCCTATTTTTTCCTGTCAGTGTGACTTGCCTCTTCTATAAAATATTTCCCTGGTTTCTGGTTACCATGACATTTCTTTTTTATTTTTTTTGATAAAAGACCTTAACTTTTGGGTTACTCTTTATCTTCACGCCCACTCTTTTCCTGATGCTGCATCTTTGCTTTAAACATCGCCAGATAATTATCTCGAGTCCCTTCTGGGCGGGTCCAGAAGGGACAGAATTGGGTGTACCTGCCGCCACTGTGAAATAATGAAAAATTGCGGTACGTGTTAGTTAAGACACGTGACTCAGAGTCAATGGTTAGTTTCCCTTTGCGTTCGCGTCGGCGTTGTTCTTTCTTTAAATTTAAAGCCACTTTGTAAGGTCTTCAAGCCACAAGGTCGTTCTTTAATGGACCTAATTTCCAGCAGAATAAGAGGCTTGAACGAGGGTTTCAATCTGTAAAGTATTCGACTAATTGCCCGGCGGCGCTCAAGGAAATTAGAAGAATGTTGCAGGTATTTTTATTCCCTTCGAGCTGCAACAAATAAGAATCTCGAATTCCAGAGAACTAGCTGTAAATGGCTGGAAAGAAGAGGCGGGCCTCTGATCGATCAGGAAATTTGTATTTGTTCCTAGCAAATGCCGTTTTCTACACGAGCGCTTTTTTGGGGGAGTCTTTTTTTAGCTTAGATTCGGTAGATAAAGAACTGTTTGTGAAATTTAGAGGATATTTAATTATACGATTTATTGCTATTTCCTTTGGAATAAATTATTGGGAAATTAAATGCAGACCAAATCAAGCGTATAAACAATTTGTCAATTTTAAATTGCATAAATTGACATTTTACTGCTTGCAGAAACTGAAACTTGTTAAAATGTTTTAGTACAGGAAGCTTTTTCATTTTGAAACAATTTTATATATAACGATATTGAATACGTCAGCTGAGTTTTCCTTTTTTACGATTACCAAGATTCCAATTTCCGGAATTTTATACACGGTTCTATTAGTGCCATAATGAAGGTTCTATTCTACACCTCAGAATGCTAGTTCAACCTGAACAATAGTACCTCATTCACTCTCAAGAGATTCGAAGACTGGGGGCACTTGGGTACAGATTTGATTGGAAAACCACTTCAAGACGATAATCCTTAGTGGAAACTGGAATTAGCCGCACTTAAATCAGACCCATTAGTTCCTCCATCAGTATCAGTTTAGAACGAATTCGGCAGAATTTGGGGACATCCAAGCCTAATTCAACAAGGACTTAAGCTTTCCTCAATCCCTCTACTATATTTTCGAGACTTTTTTCAAATCCCTCTACACTCTGATATGAGATTTATTATTATTTATTTTATTTTATCCTTCATTAGATTCTTTGTTCTTTTTTACCTTATTCTGGTTTTTATATATCTTGCTAGGGTTTTATTGAAAATATTCGAATTTGCCAGAATTCAGTCGTTCCTCCTTTTCCCATTTTTTCTACCAACTAACTTTTTCCACCAACCCATTTTTTCAACCAAGCTCAGATCCTTTTTTTTTATCTTACATAAGATATGTTCTCCTATCCAGAGTGGAATAAAGCAATTTAACTTGAATAGTCGTAACTTAACAAAGAGCGTCTGATTCGGTCGTTGGTTCTTTGGTAGTTTATGAGGAAATTGAATATAATGCGATATTTTCAGAATGTAATCCCATTCACGTCCTTTTGAACCAAAGGTATAAAACCGAAGTGCTGACCACGTTGTAAGTCCAAAGACAAACACCTGCACGTGACTCGGGATCGTGAAGCACAGTAAATGTATACACAGGTAGTCACGTACTCGGTTATCTACTTATCTGCGTGCTGGCAGGCTAGAACCTGACGCTCAAGGGGTTTTCAACCTAGTGTTTAAAAAGGTAATAGACTATTGTGAAACGTTTACAGATACTTTTCACCTAAATGAAAATGAAGATAGTCAAACACAGTCATTATATGTGCCGTATGAGTAACTAGTGTCCATATTTACAAACAGATAAACACTTTCGTACAAACAAGAGAAAATCGACATGTACATAAGTTCATTTATAAATATTGTTTAAGTGTCCACTTTAGATGTAATCATTTTTATTTATTAGTTCTTTTGTGTAGACGACTATTTTAAAATTAAACTCATGTCAGAACCGCAGCCCTGAACCAGTCGTGTTCTGGCCAACGACAACGTTAATTGAGACGAGCGTCTTGCATGTTATAACGAATTAAGGCTAGCAGTCATATTATTTTGTTTCTCATTTTGTCGTTTAGCTTAGGCTGAAAATACTTGCAATTAATGGCAAGAACGAATTTAATTTAAAGTTCTAAGACTCTAGCTATCCACGTGGAAGGATTTCTAACTTTCGTGTTTTGTTTGTTTAACTTTGGGATTTGATACTTGGCTTGGATTATGGTACTGGGATCAAAAGCTTATGCGAAAGTGTTTCAAAATTTCAATTAACTTTTTAAGAATTCCAAAAATTTTAATTGAAATCTTTTGAAAATCCTTTAAAAGTCTTTAATATCATTTAAAAACCCTTGAAATACTTAGAATTTTTTTTTAAATACTTGAAAATTTTGAAACTCGTCTAAAATCTTTTGAAGTTCTTTAAAAATTCCTTAAAATCGCAACCTCTTTTTTATGATAAAATTTTGTGTGCATTTGTGCATTTTTGTAAAAGCTGGAATTTACTTCTTAAAAATACACACGTTTCATTATTAAAATTGAAGTCTACCTGCTCTACCCAGAACACCTGTTCTGAGTGTGAATTACATACATAATTTAAGGAAATTACATTCAGACTACTTCGCAGTATATACACCTTACATCCTGAAACATTCTAAAAAAAGGACACGAAATAAAAGTACAAATATTGCGTGCTGTTAAGATATTTTCCAAATGTATATTGACTTTAAGTTTCACAATATGACAATCTGAATTTCCAGTTACTTAATATTACGTCCATACAAATTTGAATCAGGGCAAATTACAATTCTCAAGTAACTATCCTCAATTGAACAATTACAAACACAAACCATTCAGATCTGAATTCCCATTGTTCACTTTCTCAACCTCTCTATTACTCCCTTTATCTCTGAAAGAACTGTTGGAATAGTACCACAAAGAGCAAAAAAAAAAAAAAAACGAATCGAACTTTTCGACCACAAGAGTTTTTCGCTCTCCGTAATGTCTGTAACTTTGGCTTTCGAGAGTGTAAGTTGCAATAGGGAGGAAAATGCGACACTCTGTATTCGAGGATTGGGGCTGAGGTTCAATGTGGGAATGTTTGTTGAGCGAACTTCCGAAAAAAGGCTCGTACATTACGATTTCTACGATGCGCCGTTAGAGAAATGTGTGTAGGTATAGACTTATGGGTTATACTGACTGATAAAAAGCAAACGACATCGCGAGAGTAAAGGGGCTGGGGTTCCTCGCGTTCTTTTTGTTCTTGTCCCGCGCTGCCTCACTTGAGGGGAAAGAAGAATGAAAGATGAAGAAAGGCGGAGACCCCATTGGCATTGTTGGCGGCAAAGGGCACCATTTACTTTAAAGTGCAGTCCTGCCCTAGTCATCCAAGTACAACATGTGTGTTGCCCCTCGGTTGCCCTGCAAGTGCGCACATTCACCTAACAGTAACCTAACCAACACGCACACAACACGAGGTTTTAACTTTAGCTGTGAAATACGATCGCACACGGAAACTTCCGCTTATTTAGGGCCAAGGGTCTAAATGTCTGAAAGACTCTAAAGAATCGAAACTCGAAAGAAGAATCCAGTCTGAACTCTTAAACTTTTAAGTGATTGGACTGCCATCATTAAAGACGAATGTATTTTTCTTAACGTCAAGGAATTGTATTTTTTGATGTCTACTGTGTTTTTTCCCGTGGGATTATTTTCTTTCCCTTCGCTACCGAAATTCAATACTTGAAACTCCCAAGAAAGTGGATGTTGATACCATCTGAGTCGCTAAACTTTCAAAGAGAAAGGAAAGCAAATAATACTCAAGACATGCCTCTCAAGAAACGGCTTACTGATAAAAAAGACCGTCAAGGGTCGCGATGAGTGCTATCAATTAGTAGGATTTTAAGCAGACTAAGAGACGCTTTTTTTGTCAGACACTTCCCGTTCATAACCCTTTAACGTCTGAATTAATTTTTACTATTCGAATTGAGGTATTCTTGGTACTGGGAATATAATATTTTTTCCCATATAATATTGAATGTATAGTTATAATGCCTTTATCGAGAATTTTTATTTTTCGTGAATTTCCAACTTCGAGAATTATTTTAAATTTCGGTAAATTTATGTGATGCCATTGCAGAAGATTTAAATAGAAGATATTCAAAAAGATTTAAAGGCATTATACAAGATTTCATGAGATTTTAAAGGACTTTACAAACAAATTTCAGAAAAATCCTTGAATTATTGAAATTGTTCAAAAAGTGTCTTTGCAAGTTCACATTAAGTATAATAAAATTTTTATTTGACTTCAAATTATTCACTCAAAATCTTTGTCTTATTCCGACAGATCGGGTTTTACAAAATTCACCTAATTTTTCGCCACTAAAATTTTTTAGTACAATTGTGGGAAATAATTCAATATATTAAAGGGGTTACGGAAATGAAGTGAGATGGAATTTAATAAAATATCAGGAAAGTTACCATGCTAGGCTAGCTAATGAAAAAAGCTTGTTAGGCTCTACGAGCGGTCGTTCTATGAAACGGTCAAAGTTATTACTCACCTGAGATAAAGTTGGTCGTCTTTAGTATCAAAGTAAGACGAAAAAATTAGTCTACAATCTTCTATTAACCATACATTAATTTAAAGTTGCAAAAAAGTAATGCATCTTTCCTCAACATGATTTTTAAATTGTATTTTTAAAAAATAGTTTATCGAAGTAATAAACCATAAATTGAATATCTTCTCCAGTAAATCTCTCATGTGAAAACTTTTACCGCATTTGAAAAAAAAAAGAAAAAAATAAGAAGTGAAAAAGTGAAGGCAAGTGAGGAATGAACCCTAAACAATAAATAAGTAACTTAAGGGGAATTTTTCTTTGGCGCATTAAACTTCGATGTCAATATCCCCTTCCAGATTAGCATTAGAGAAAATTTAATTTAAATAGAGGGTAGGGGGACCTTCGAACTCTGACTCGGTGACAGATGAGATTTGCCTTATTCTCGCCATTTAAATTGAGGGGGAGGGGGAGTTATTCTTACATCGTTAAAGAAAAGTATAAGACTATGGGTGTAGGTGTAGACTATATCACTATATATCACTACTATAGAACATTCAACATTAAGGGGAAAGGGGAAGAAGACACGTAATACGCGTCTACGTGGCGAGAGGAAGGATGACGGCTAGGAAGAGAGATATATATATATATATGTAAGTTAGGGGATGGGTGGAAAATGAGAGAGAAGGAAATAGAGGGTGGCAGCATAAGGGCAAGTTAGAGCATGCCTGCCACCCTTTAGCGGTCGATAGTACAGAATGTGACGAACGAGAGCAAGGAAATTTTCCAGCAGGTCGTCGATTTCTCTAAGGGTAAGCTAAGGTGAATGTAAGATAGAAATATGACTGCTATTTGCGTAATCGGCCAATTGACCGAATGTACTACCGACGTTCTTACGCAACTACTTGCATATTTACTTTATTCTTTATTACCTCACGTAAACGATCTTCTCAGACTCTCACTCTCTCCTTTGTTGCAGGTACGTACTACTTTGTTGGCAACTGATTTTGTATTCATCCGTGAATAATACATATTCGTAATCTCGTAAGTAACTCTTGCTCTTGTCACTTGGCGAAAATGAAACTCTGCAAAACAACTTTTGACACTGCGAGAATGTGGATTAAATTGGATTTTAGTTCTTGATAATTTTACACATCAGACTCATAAGTCTTAAAGTGTTAAATATATCTTGAATCTTGAATTACATTCATGCATAATTCATGCAGAATCTTGGGTTAAAAATCTGCGGTAAAAGCAGGCTTTTAAAAAAAGTTTTATTTCATGAACTCCGTCGTATGAAGGAAACTAAATGCTGTTTTGAATATGCTATCAGGTTTTATTGTTTTGGGTGGGTCATTCTTCCATCTCGAGCAATCGTTAAGTTCCTAACTTAAATGCCCTGCTTGTGGTTCGATTTAATGTATTATAGTAATGAACGTAGGCAAAGAGATCTGCGTAGAAGAACTTTGTAGATCTTTAATTCGATTGATATGTAGAGGTAAATTGACTAAACGATAGTTACAAAGTCTGTTTATCGAACTCTTCTAGTTTTAGTGCTAGCTACTTGCAGCTAATTGATTCCTTTACACGATAGCGAATTAAAGGAATTAAGAGGAGACGACTTGCTAATTGTGAGTGCAAGATACTAGAGTGAGAAAAGGGTCTGTAAAGAAAGTAAAAAGAAATAAAGTAAGAGTAAAAAAAATGAGGAAGAAGAAACTTAAACTGCCTTCTTCTCCCGAGGGCAGAGTACATAACTCGGTCGAATGTCTCTTCTTGAGCTCTCGCGCCCTTAAATAGTTAAACGGTCAAAGGGGAAGTTTTCTCGTACGTTCGACAGGAATTTACAGTGCGGTCAAACCGCGTGGTGAAAACTTTATGTTTTCCATTTATTTTCGTTAACCAGTTCGCTTCGACAGACGCTTTACGAGCGTAACGACACGTATGCCCGGAAGAGGCGGTACTATAAAAATTAATGTCCAGGTACTTGCAGTAGCTGGATGATAAACTTACGACTCTCTGAAGTAGTTCTTTGAACCGAACTGACGCGATATTCTCTCGTTTGGTATAACTTGTCTGTGGCATAGATTGCATGCTGAACTAGTTTTCACTTCAGATTCTAAACATAGCACCGTTTGTTTAAAATCTTGCCGCAGGCAAACCTCCTTTTTGTAAACCTATAATCCTCATGCTTTGTCAGCAACATATCATGCATGTGAATGCTGCATTTGACTCTTTTCTTGTAATTTATATTGGGTAAATATAGTATATTTTACTTTTATTTTCCCCCTTTTGTACGGCTAGTCTGAAACTTTATACAAATATTCCTCATGGCTCGAGGGAGGTTTAGCATGGAAAAAAGTTACGGATTCTTCACAGTATTTCGGTATTTTCACAGAATAAAAATTATAAAAATGTTTCGAAATATTTTCAACTGAATTCTGATTATTTGAGAATATATTTTTTTTTTCATTGAAAATAGTTAACTGACGTGGAGTGTAAATATTTAAAAAGTGAATTATATTTAATAAATGCCATTCCCTTGCCAAAGGGAAATTAGGAAATATTACCATTCGGACCAAAAGAAGTTAGGCAGAATGTTCATTCAATCAAAAGAGAATTAGGTTAAATGCTTAGTTGGTGAAATTGAAGTTAGGATAATTGTAAATTATAGTAAACATATATTAGGTTAAATAATAATTCGGACAATTACTAATTAGGTGAAATGAAAATTCGGAAAAATGGAAATTATGTTAAAAGATACTTAGGATGAATAGAAATTAGGAGAAATTTTAATTCGATAAAATAGAAATGTGGTTAAATAATGATTCTGAAGAATAGAAATTAGAACAAATATCAATTCGAGTGAATGAAAAATAGGATAAATAATAATTCTGTTACTTAAAAGTTAAAGTACATATGTTTATGTGAATTCGGAGAAACGGAGATTTTAGGTCGAACATAATAATTCGGGAGTATGAAAATTAGAACAACTGTTGATTTGATAATATGAAATTCGGTGAAATGAGAATTATGAAAAATGGAATTTGGGGAATATTCGTGCGCCTCGTACAAAGTCAAGTTTTGAATTGTGAAAATATTGAAAGTCGAGTGCCGTTTACTTTAAAACATTCTCCATTGAAAAAATTTATTGGACATGGAGGTGTACTCTGTATAAATTAATATTCAAAAATTCATACTACTCTCGTAAACCTTCTTATATATATTAGAGACACAAAGATAGACGAAAAGATAAGCGTCGTTTTTGTTTCTTGAATGGTACCCTAAAAATTTTTATACTTTTCGTATCAAAATCAAGTCTGATATTTGTGTGTTCTATAAAGTTTTCCTCTTCTAATATATATATATATATGTTTGGAATTTTCTTTTAACCATGGAATGTATGTGATATAACGCACAAAAATCTACATATTTCATAAGTTACATTCAGTGCGACACTCTCTATTCAGAATATATTTCCGCATGCAACTTAATTTCAGGAAGTTACATTCAGTCCTTGGAACCCCTTCACTAAGGTGAAAAAGGGTGAAAAAAGTTTTTCACCATTTCTAAAAGGGTATTGAGAAAAAAAAAACAAGTACATCAAATTTTATCAAATATATCTCTTGAGATTTATCGATATTCTTACAAAATGTTTTTAATGTTTTACAATCATAAAATATAGATTTGATAATGGTAAAGGATGAAAGAAACATTACTTTTGCGTTTTTAGCTTAATCCTAGAGATAAATTGACACAATGTTTCGATAAGATAAGAGCGAAGACATTTTACGAGGGTGAGAAAATATATAGTTACTTTTCTGATAATTTTATTGATTAAGAATTTCAGTCTTTTGAACATGTGTTTTTAACTTCGACTATATCAACCAAATGATTGATTAAGATGCTCAAAGAAATAGCTTTTCCCAACCGATAAGATGTTCAATTTATATTTAACCGATATGGCAGCGAAACTTATTTTCCAGTGAACAGAAACATTCCTTTAAGAAACTTCAAAGTGTCGAACATGTCGTTCGCAGAGTTTCTGAAGTTTATGTTGAAATTTGAAACTCAATCGTCTTGCAAAAGGTCGCAGTCAATAACTTCCAAGTTTCTTGTAATAGTTTTAAAATGCATGACTTTTACTGTTTTATGTTTTCTGTTACGTATGAAAGAAAAAGACATTGTATAGTTTTGTATACTTTTTCATCCATATAACATTTTTTCATTACTTTTATAGAGCACACTTTCGAGTATAGGTATATTTCGATGATATGAAACACTGATTTTTGTAACTTAGCCGTTAAATAATTTACGATAGGTATTAATTTAATTACCACCAATAACCGAGAAGTCGATAACCAATAAACAAAGGTTTAAGCTCCGCTTAAATTTTAGAGGAAGATTGTGCCCTTAGAACCTTTACGACTCGGAGAGTATGAGCTTTGGCCAGAACTTGGACAGGGCAATTCAAATTTAATGCAAATTCTCCATGTATGATAGGGATTCAATTTTAATTTGAAGAGGAAGAGTGTTGATTGATCTTGAATGTTCAAATGTCATTGTTCACATTATTTCTAGTTAAATTTAAATTAACTTATATATATCACGCTTGGAATTAAACTGCAGGTATTCTAATTTTATACGTATGCAAATATGGGTAAAATCAAAGTAGAGCAATTTTGTTTTCGACATGACAACGTCAGGAACGGTTATATTGATTTGCCTAGCACGCTTGACAGAAATGTCGTGCACGTAGAGCAGTTATTACCCTTGCAGAAAAATATACTTGGCTCAACTCCCTTCGCATCAAAGAAAAAATTTGTTTAGAAAATAGATTTCACTAATTCAGTTATTTTCTTAATCAAAGTTACTATTGAAAAAAGTTGTTGATTGTTGTTACCATCCAAGTCACTTGTTTTTCCCTCCAACAAAACATTTTTAAAAGGAAAATACATAGAATTGAATATTGTGTTCAACGAAATAATTGATACACTTAAAAACTGCACGGAAATAAACAATCCCTTGTATCTCAATGTTTAGCTGAAAAACAAACGAAAGAATTTACTCTCTCAATCTAAAGGGTTCGTCCATTTATTACGAATGATGCACTCTCTGAAACCAATTATACCAGTGTTTATTTATCGTGATGTTCTGCTTGCATTCGGCCATTCAATTTCCGCGAAAAATTGTCAAGCTTTGTGTAATAGTGCTCGAATTTCCGCACATTCCTTACACGTAGATCGATATGTATTCGGCGTACGTATCGAGCGGAAGATTGAAATCGAATTGAGTTAGGTTATGTAAATTGATCGCGAATTCGTACAGCCTTCCAATATCTCTGCCGTCTGTCTCCGAATCAATAAACTTCGTGTCGCGTTCTCCGGCTATCTGTTACCCCTACACGACCAAAAAAGGGTCCTCCGGGGTGGGTTCTGAACGACCGTCGAAGGGAAAGCGAAAGGTTGTTTCGTGATTCGATCTCCCTACTGTAAGAGAATTTCGTCTGGTTGGGTAAAAGTGCTAATATACAACATTATCGGTAATCTTGTTTAGCATCTTTTATAGGGAAAAGGTGGATAAAGTATCTTTATAGCGTTGAATACTTGTAATCTTTAAAATGTCATGCATTCTTTCAATTTTTAAAAATTAAATGTTGAAACTTATATACTGAGAAAACTGGAGATTCAAAGTTGGAGAGTGAAAAATTATAGGGTTAAAAATTAGATAAAAAATCATTAGACTGTCAAAAATTTTCATTAGCGTAGTTTTGTTATTCGTCTTTCAACAGACAAGAAAGAAATCAAGCCACTCTGTAATAAAAAGATAAAAAGAAGCAGATATATATATATATTTTACAATGAATGGTACATAAAGTGAGAATTCTTTGGCACTTGCTAACTTTAGTTTGACGTCAGTTTCTCTTTCGGTAAGCTTTTGGTGAAGTTAAAAGGCCGATTTGGTGGCGCATAGCTCTTCTATTGACAGGCGGATAACTATATTCGCGATGCGACGGAGAAGAAAGAGGGCCGCAGCAAGAGTTTAAACTCGGCGCGAGTGCTAATATCGTTCCTCGTAAATTACACCGCTGTCATCGAGAAACATGGCCGCAAACCCTTCTTGAAATATTGCACTTTGAAATCATGTGCTCGACGACTTACGCCCTTCCCAGATGCCGAAACGAGTGTTTTGGTCGCTCTGTTCTACGACCCCTGCCCGCTAGACAACCATTAATCGATTAGGCCACGAAGCGCGTGAGCAAAACGTAATTCCAGCTTTCACTCAGCCACGCGTAACGGAATTGCTCGTAAATACACTCCAAAACACAATTGCTAATTTTCTACCCTTACCATTCTATTTATCAGGAAAAAAGAGACGTAATTGAAATGTTTAGGAAAACAATTTACACTTACAGAACGATCATAAAGTCTGCAATGGGTCAGTTTCGAGTCGTTCCAATTTCTGTGTTTCAATTTGCACTTGTTTTATCTTAAAAAAATTCTGTCAATTATTTCAGATTCAAACACTTGCATAGAATACTCGAGAATTTTATTCGTGTCGAGAAATTGATTAAGGAGCGTGGTTAAATAAAGCGGGCGTGTCCAGATAAAGTGGGCGTGGTCAAATAAAGTGTCTATTTAGGACCTGATTAGCCCACATTGCTATCTATATTAGATGCGTGGTCATTATCCAGCGGTGGGAGCAATTTATAACCAGAAGGGTGTGGTTAAAATCTGAATTCAACTGGTAGGCGTTGCTTAGAGCTTTGTTAATGGGCGTGGCAAAATAAGGTGGGCGTATTTAAGGAAAATGGACATGGTTAATTTTTTATTTATTGGCTTTTTATTTGTCAATTTAAAATCATACATAGAGTTCTTACTTTTAGGAGGAATAATATTGTCTGAAATTCACAAATTCTGAGGGTATTTGACAACAGCTCTGTCAGAGAAAGGAATACGTTATTATAGGAATAAAGACGGTTTGAAAAATAAAGTAAATAAGTGACGTATCACTGTCACCCTAATAAATATAAATGACATCATATTTTTCTCCGAATTCGCATACCCTTTGATTCGGATGCTAAAAGCTAAAACAAAAAAAGTAACATTGAAGAAGTGTTTTTTTTCTGCTCATGCATCACAGATGCTTCCATTTGGATGTCAACCTTTAGCACGAAGTTGGTTCCTTAAAAATGAACTGCTTCCTTTTCCTCCAATTTTCAGGCGCCTCTTCCTGCGGTCTGCGGTTTCAAGATTTCCGGAAAATAAAACGAATAGTTGACGACTCAGCCTTTAGTAGTTTAGTTTTCGTACATATGTAGACAATTTTCCAGACTAAAAGGTCGAGTATGGAAATGTCTCCAGGCAGAAAAAGAGGCGCAAAAAGGGAGGAAAAAAAAAAGAATAAAAAGTGAGAGTAATGGTGGAGGGACCTTTAGATAATAAACAAACAGAAGTTAATTAAAAAAACAGAGTATGACGCTGAGTGTTTGAAATTCTGAGTAACGCCCCTTTATTTAAAAGACGTTAAGGATATTCAGATAAGAATAATTAATTGAAGGAAAATATTCAGCTTTAAATTAATCAATTAGGTTACTGAGAGGGGATGCTCGAGAGATAGTTTAGGTATATCATAAAATATTCTCTTTATTGGATGAAATATTGAGCTTCCCTTTGAACAAACTTTCAGAAAATTAAATTTATAAATGATTTTAAGTATTAATTGGGGAAGGGAAGATTGGAGATAAAATTTCATCATCAATATTTCCGACAAAGTTATGAGACTTGCATTAAAAATAAATCCCTTTAATTACTGTTGTTAAACTTTCCAGGATTCGAAACGTAATGCTTGACGTAATTTATTAGAAGATTAGGACATAAGATTTAATTTCTAAAGGGTTACTGAAACAGTTTTATTATTTTAAATATCCACAAGATTTCCATTATTTGAAAGTGTTTCATTTTTGAAATCTCGAGACTTAATTGAAACAATAAAAATTGGTTTTTATTTCAGTAGAAATAAATAAATTTTCCTGCAAATTACTCTTAATATTTTAGAATCGTAAACTAAGGCTACATGTTTGTGCAAATTTTCCTCATTTCTTAGAAAGAGTTGGATTTCGTTGTGCCTAAAAATGGAAAAAAAAAAGATGAAAAAGGAATTTCCTTGCGAATAACTCGAAGAGTAACGAGAGAGATATAAATGACGGAGCACGCAAAACAAAAAGTAATTAAACAACTCAAGAACGGCCTGTAGGGGTGTTTAGCTCCTCCCTTGATCTGGGAGGCGTTTGGGAATTTCTGAGTGAAAAGATCAATAAGAAAGAAGCTCTCTTGTTTGCTTCCTTTACGAAGAGCGAACACCTTGAACCTCATTCGCCGTCGACAGCGACGACAGGCGTCTCCGCTGTCTCTTTCACACACGTGTTCAGGAACTTTAAGTCGTGCGAGTTTGTCTTAAATTAAGACGAGTCAGGCTCAGTTAATTTGTGAATGTCAGTGTGCGCGTTAGCACGGATGCATGTGCATCTGTGCGTACTCGTTTGCACGAGTCCCAACTCCCCAAACGACTCCCCGTTGACGAGCTCCGATCAACGGACACAACTTCTTAATTAACGTTTCCCAAACATTTCCGCCCGACCGATTTATCATTAGAGCAAAACTTATTGCCGAAAAAAATGAGGTATGATGAGTTGGGTTTATTCTACAAAGCTTGAAAGTGGGATGACTCTCAGTTTTAAAGCGTTTCAAATTTTTCCTTTTTTCCTTTTTGAATTGAATTAACCTTTTTTAAC
>JAUEJJ010000017.1:5653494-5665630 GCA_032164275.1 Synergus coniferae | reverse complement strand
TTAGTTAATCGATCGAATGACAATTGTCATTAGGTAACATCAAACAGCTGCTCGCTCCCAGTTTATTCCAACCTCCTGAGTCTGAAGATGTTGAGAGGAATTCTCAAGCAGCTTGTACTACACATAGACTCGAGAAGGTTGAAATGACCCTAAGGATAGTTGAGAAAAAGGGCAGGGTTTCTGGAACTTCAGGTTTTTGCTTTAATTATGACGTGCATTTAAACAACCCAGTAATTTTCTCCTAGACGTTAACAATACCCTTTCTAGAAGGAGGTAAAAAGTCTATTAATGGTTTCCACGCTTGAATTCACATCAGAAAAATATTCTTCTCAATTATCGTAAAACTTGCACAATTCATTGCTCAATATAGGGAATTTAACTCCTTATCATATATTTTTGATAAATATTTTTAATTCACTATACTTTAATAAAAAATATTTCATCTCACTCTAGACTTCGCATTGAAAAGGGTTTTCTGGGCCTAGAATCTTCTCTGACATGAGATTCATTTTAACGTAGTCCAGGTCGTAGTCTTTCTCACTTCACCTTTTTGATACTAAAAGACAGATTGGCAAGACGAAGCTTCCGGAAGTGTCTTTGTTTAAACTAATTATGTGCATTATCTCTGTCAGTAGCATTTCTAAAGTTTATATAAGGAGAGGTTGAAGAATGGGGTTGAGATGGCAGCAGTGGGATGGGGTGAAGCCTTTCAAAAGCTGGATTATGTAACTTTGGAACAATTAATATGGATAATTATTAAGTCCTTTTTAATTTAGTTGAATCTGCTTTCACAAACTTTTAAGTGTTTTACACTAAAGAGAAATAAGTAAATAATAAAGAGAGATAGACGAAAAATAAAGAAAAGACGAAACAATTGGAAGTAATAAATGTAATAAGTAGTTATATAAGAATTCTCTTTAGAATAAAAAAACTTTCGACTTTAATAAAAAAAAGTTAGCTCACATTTGATATTGTATTTATTTGACCGTAAATATCCAAGTCAAATATGTTCCTACGAAATAAATACTCGGCTCACTTTTATACGCACACATATAACAAGAAAAGTATTTCCAGCGAGACCAAACTCCACTTAAATTGTATTACATCGTGTATATTCGTGTCAAAAAGGCGGAAATTTCTTGGCTCGCTTAGGGTGTCAGAACAGAACAGCTTGAGCCGACTCTGATAGATGATGTGTAACTCTGCAACCCTCCTGTTGAATGAGAAAAATAAGTTTCCTAAAATAAAGAGTGTGTCCTGCGGTTCATTTCGAATTAATATTTGATATATTGGTTGAAAAACCAGTGATGGATGTCAAAATATATTTCCCTAGTGTTCTATATATTACTTTCTATTCCTATGTAACTTTTCGTTTTCTCTTATATAAATTATTTTCAATTCGATCTTAATTTAATTATGAGATCTTACCGGTTTTATTCTAAAAGGTAACTGTACCCTAAAAATAAAAATTAAAAAGTTATTTTATTTAATTATTAAATAATTTTAAAGAAGAAAATGCCGATATTCATTTATTTAGAGTAACGACAAAACAGAAGCATTTTGCAATATTGACCGACCGGAAAAGTTCTGTAATAACGAAGTTTTATGTGTCAGAAAGTTCGCCACCACACATGGTTGCCAATTTAGAGTTACCTTGCTTTAGATTATTAATCTTAAAGTTTCAAATGAAATTTTTCAGGTTCAAGTCATGGCGAAAAATAGATACGTATAATGAGATATGAAAATTTGAATGTTCTCTAGAAGACAATTTTCCTAATGACAAAGTTTCCGTAGTCGAAAGTGTCACTAGAGTAGAAAAATGTCGAAGTGAGCAATGAAATTTAAATTTGTGTATAAAAGTCGAGTGGACATTCAAAGCGTTTTATACTAAATGTTGAACGATGCTTTCAACGCTACTGTCAATAGTAAGATCAAATTTAATCATTTATTAGGAAACATTGAATGCGAAGATAATTTTCCTAATTATTTTCCCATCAATTTCGAAATGTTTAACATACCTACTCACACTAAGTCCACAAACATCACAATTTTTGGCTCAAAAGCGGATCAAAGCTTTGTAAATACCTGATATTGGTAAATGATAATTTTATGATTTAATGTGCTTGTAACATCACGGATTTTAGTAATCTCTTAACTACATTTACATTTTCTATCCTCTTACAAAAGCAGCAGATTGAAGTGAATTAGTATTATCAAATATCATTTCAAATTAATCGAAATCGAACTAAACTTTAGGTTAGCCTAAATTTCAATTGAAATTGCGGCAGCGTAGTAAAAAATTGTTTTTATTTGAGACACTCGATTTTTGATCCTGGAATCACATTCAGTGGCAATCACTCAAAATTATTTTTCTCATATCCTTTATATTGACACGCGAAGATGGAATAATAAGATCTGCAGAAGTGTTTTCTGAAATCAAATCAAGAACGTGAAAGCAGATTGTTTTCAGCTAGAAAAATGCGGAAAATTGCAGAATTTGAAATTCAAGTCGAAATTGGACGGGGTTGTCGTGTCGGACAGATCGTAAGGAGGGTTTGGGTGTAGGGAATGCGAAATCCGAGCTTTTCGACAGCCGGAGAGGTTCAATCTCTGAATAGGCTCTATCGAGAGTGCCTAAAATCCGTAGGCTTACCAGTACCAATTGCTCGCGGAGCGTGGTATTTACCGAGACACCAAGTATCAATATCGAGGACTCGAATTCGTAGGCGTATGATATTGGCATGCCGCCCCAACCCCTTGTTTCCCATTCCACTCGAGGGTAACTTCATCCCCGACCACCGCACCGGATCTCTGCGCGCTAGGCGATACTTTGGCCTCCCATAATCCCGCAGAGGAGACCCGACACCCAGCCAACGAAACTCAGCTGCAGACTCACTGTTTCCAACATTTTTTTTACCCCTCGCCAACCTTGTTCCAGGAGAATCCTGACAGACATTCGATTATTTTTTGCTATCCGGCATTTATTTCCATCCTGTGAGCGTCAACCGATAGATCAGGATCGATCCTGGACGTTCCCACTCGCTCCCGGGAATCAGATCACTGTGTGTATATGGAACTATAGAACCCTATGAATAATGAGAGGCACGTCATACCGACTGATGTATGACTACTCCTGTAGACGAAGCGATGTATCGGCAATAAGTGCATTGCGTAAAACATCGACCTGCGTGATACCGAAAACGACCATCATATCGTACAGGAAGCCAATATCGTGGAAAAATACACGGAAAAATGGATATTCAAATTTAACATGTAGATATAGTGAAAAAATTGAATTACAAATATATTCATCCTAAATATCGCATAAAATTCGCGAAATTCGCACATATAAACAAGTCTAGTTTACGTTACAGGCTTAATTTAAATTACCTTAATTTAAGTCCCCCTTTAGGCTTGACGTTAGATTTAAACTCATTTTAGTCTTATAACAACACTTAAAACAAGACTATACGGCCTTGTTTTAATACTATGGTGGGCTTAAATCTAGCGTTAAACCTAAAAGGGGATTAATAAGGTATTTAAATTAAGCCTGTAACACAAACTATCACAGTAAAAGAGAAACCTTAAAATTGTTACACCTTAAAATTTTTTTGGCTTTTGGTTCATCTGTGAATTTAAGGACAAAAAAATTGTAGGATGCAACAATTTTAAGGTTTATTTTTTTACTGTGAAGATTTAATCTTTACTATGTAGACTTTTTTTCTGTGGATCTTAAAAAAATATAATTCTAGGACAAACTTTAAAATCCTTTAAAATTCCGTGAAATCCCTTAAAGCTCGACAAAATCCCTCACAACTCCTCAAAATTTTTTTAAATTCTCTAAATTTCCCGACAAACTTTAAAATCCCTTAAAATCTGTTGAAATCTCATTAGAATACTTCAAAATTCTTTATAATCTTTCAGAATCCTTGGGAATCTTCTAAAGCCTTCCATAATCTGTTAAATAAGCCATATAATAAAAGGTATAAAAAACATATTTATAAAAAAAGATTTAATGATGTTCGAAAAACAATTTATTGTGAATAATTTAATTAGTAAATAAAGTTACTAAATAGATTAGTGAGTTGTTCTCACTAATTTACTTTAATAATGGGTGACTTACTATTTTTTGACACTTTGATGTCACTTTCTTTGAGCAGCTATTGCGAAAAAAAAAATCGACCAATGGTCATTGCAAGAGATTACTCAAAATGATAACACATGAGGGGAAAGTAATACTTTTAATGTAAAACAAGTAAAACTTTCTTAAGCATAATCATTTCTGGTGCACGTCTTTGGAATAAAATTTACTTTTTATAGAGAGCAAAAGTACATAACTGATTTAAGTTTTGGAACAAACTTATTCTTCACGTTTCGTACTAAACTAACATTTATACTAATTTTTATCTTGAATTATGAACTTTCAGAATAAAATGCTACTTGCAAACATTCTTAATTTACTTAGATTTCCTTGAAATATAATAAAGTTCAGTTTAAGAATTAGTTTCTGAGTTAATTATTTTTTAAATTATACTTGAAAGTTTTTGTTGCACTGCTTAAGCAAAATTTTCTTTTAATAAAATGTCTACATGAAAAGTTTGCATAAATTTACTACAGAATGAATCTATAAAACTTCACTTGTTGTACAGTTCGGATTGATTTTTCAGGTAGAGAGTGTATAAATTTCCAATCACGTATCACTGAAAATTTTATTTAATGGGAAAATAACTTGCAGTAATTGCATAAATATCGATTTTTTAGAAGATCTGCTGTATTTTACGATTGATATATTACTGTATATATTAATAAGCTATGGCTGAGTAGAACTATGTCAGCTAATTACGACTGTTAAATCATGTTTCATGTGAATAATAGTAACAGAAAATATGGGAGGTTGGGTTATGAAATTGAATAGAAAGTGCGATTACGTGTACCCATAATTCCTTGTTAGGTTGATTTTGAACAGGCGAAGGGATAATTGAAAAGTAGCCACGTGCTCCAGTGAACGTTACCGAGCAAAGCACGGGGTCGCGGTTTAGAATTTTCTCCGCAAAATAGGCTTCATTAACCGCGACAGGGCACGCGGTTAACAACCAAATTTGTCAAATAACCAAATTACACGAGGGCGTGCCGGGACTCCCAGGACGAGGGCAAGGATCGCTTGCGAACACGCAGAACGCAGTGTGAATGCTGCGCAGCCAATCAAGCCTTTATTCACGCTAAAATCACGAGATCATAGTCACGTGCGATAGTAGACGTTGGTGGTTATAGATGTCGTATCAACAACCTCTATGTCTATGTCATTTATACTTCACAATCAGAATTAATCAAGCTCTATAATTTCATGGATCAAAACATCCTTTATCCTTTATGCTTTTCTACTGCGACAATATATTTCCTGTCCTCATTTTATTTTCTGTCAAAACAAGAATATTTATCTCTTCTTCCAGTTCAATTACCATTGTTGATAACATAGGAGTTAAATTTTATTTTCACAGATAATTTTTCTGTGCTTGTTTTTGCAATGTTTTTTGCACTTTTTTTGTGTAATGGTAACTACAGACGCATCAGAAGCTCGCATAATCGATTGATCATCCTGAGCAAGTGTACCGAGTCCCAGGAAGATCGTAAAATATAATTCAATTTTTGAAATTACGGACCCGGACGAGGGATGAGGACGTGATTTCGCCAAAGCATACATTAAAATATTTTTACAAGTTGCTTCTGGGAAAGGCAAATACGCGCATTCGCGGGATTTCTAATGAAAAACTTGAATAAGAAAACAAAATTCTCTGCAGAGAGTGTTCACAGGCTTTTCTTTTTTTGTCCTCTTTGACGGCAATTGAAAGAGCGAGCATATTTTAATAAAAAATTTGAAATATATCAAAGAAATAATGGAGAAACCGATACAATTGCAGTGAATTCTTCGTGCACTTTGAACTCGGTTCTACATTGTGTTCAGTGACCCAAGGATAATCCCAACTTGACCTAAAAATTGAATATATTGAGTATATGTATATGAATTTATAATGTATGGGCGTTTCCACGTCTAAAAATAATTTTTAGAACAAAGAGGTCTCTATATTTAAAATATTCAATTAAACTTGTGGACTTATTAATTTAAATATTTTGTGTAAACATCGCGCATGCCGAAAGATATTGACCAAACTAAAAAGTAAGTTTCTACAGATATATTTAGAATGTACGAGAAAAGTTTGAAATTTGTGCTTTAAGATTAGTCTCGGAAATTTTTTTTGAATGATACTTTGCACCCTGATAAGGGGATATTTTCTATAGGACTCAAGTGAAACATAGCATCCCTTAATGAAAAATACAGAAAGCTGATAAATTATCAGTTTCAAGGCTTCCCTGTGTTTTTAAAAGCCTTTCATTACTGACATTAGCAAAGCATCGTGTATTTAGGGTGAAAATAAAGTTAAGGTCACTAGAGAAAACACTGTCAATGAAAATGATCTCGGCGCGTTGACGTCCGACGCGACGGGAAATAATGTCTCGCCGTTCGCTGCGTATAATTTTCTGCGACATTAAATTTACTACTATTGGAGTCCTCGCGCCATTTTCACAGGTACGTGTGTGCTTGTTCTGGAGATAGGATGATACGCATACCCAACAAATGACCATTCTCTTGTAGATATACAACCAACCGGCGTTGGGTTCAAAGGGTGAATACATTACGCTTAGCGCGCGCGCGTGAGATACACACAACTGAGTGGGATGAAGGGGTTGAATTGTAGGAAGTGTCTCACCCCAAAACCTCATATCCCCACTACTTCATCCCCTTACTTCTCTGGAAGTGTGGACCCGTTCGCTTTGCAGTTTTCATCGCCACGAAACTAAATCTCGATGGAGTGCACGAAATGCATAGTGCTGACAAAAGGTGCATGAGAATGGAGATACAAAGTTATCGTTCCGCTTCAAAATCGATTCGCTCTTATATTCAACTCAAATTTATTCCTTTGTATTGAGACTTTATGAAAAAGTTTTGAATTAATTTTTATTCTCGGCACAAAACTGAAAAAAACCGACAAAATCGAGCAGTTTTTCAGAAGCTATCGCTTTTATAATTCATATCTAGAATAGCAATTCAAATTTTTTCATATTCGACCGAAAAATAAAAGACTGTTTAATTTATAAGTAATAAGTAATTTAATCGCTGAAATGACAACATAAATATATGAATAATGAATATACAATTTTGTATATTGTCAATTGTGTTTCTGAACTATAAGGGTCAGATATTCAGGAAATTTTGTATTTCAAACTTCATATATTACGTTTTTTAATTACATTTTTGAATGGATGTTGTTCCATATCCAAAAATGTTTCCATTGCTTTTGGTAAGCTTTCCATTCAGGTTGATGTATGTAATTGCATCATATTTCGCGGATATTTGACCCTTGATTTAGAAGCGAAATTCGATATTCACATTGGGTGATTTCATATCAAATTTTATAACATCATTTCCCATGCTGGCTATTTACTATGCAACTGACAAGGGGAAATGTAATTATGCATACGTTTTCAAAACATTACAAATAATTCTATACAATAAATTCAATTCTCTCGCCGTATTAAATGAATAGGATATGTTATAACTATTGTTATACTTTTCTATTAAAAGTTAGTAATATACTCATATATACCTATATATTGCTTTTCATTATTAATTATATATGCTTTAATTTATTTTCAGTCCAAGACATTCATTTTATGAAGCTTTAGATTTGAACAAACTTTAGATTAAACATTATAAGTAAATGAGAATATTTTTAATGAAATGGAGGTTTTTTCAATGTATTATGAAAAAAGTATTAAACCTGTTATATTTGATGAATATAAATGAGAATGTAAAAATGAAAAATTGATTATGTTCTCGTTTCGTAAATTTTCATTGCTTTATGGCTGTCAGTTTGGTGGGTAGTAAATGGCATAGTATGCTGAAGATTTTGCGGTAATTCCGGGACATGGAAGTCAAAACGGATTCACGGATCGTTAACAAATAAAACGTTTCCGTGCGCGGTTGATCTGCATCCACTGGACATTGCTTTCGAGAGTCCTCGAATGTGCGTAACACTGCGGCTGGCCGTTAGTGTTTGCAAATGCAATTACGCTGAATGTCCAAAGCAGATGCCTGCCGGTCATTCCAATGCCTTCCGCCCCTGAATCACCCTTTGTTCGCAGGGCCAATAAATGCACACTAAATCCATCCAAACTCCAAAGAGAACGAGACTGTGATTCTTTATCGAAGAAATTTATCGCCTTTGGGACTTGTAATTTAATAACGTCAAGTCGCTCTTTCATTTCCTGTAATGCTAAATGCCTGGCACAACTGCTGATCATTCCAAAGATAGGAGACATTTTAATTAAAAAACAGATCGATGATCATTTTAAATCTCCTCGATTCATTCAACAGCTTCGAAGACAAAGCAGTATTTATTCAGAATGCTTTTCCAAATTCCTGTTCTTTTCAATTGAGCCTTTTAAAATACTTTTTTTACTTATTATTTATTTTACTTATTACAGAACTTTTTAAGCGCAAAACTTAAGGCGAAAAGCTCCCCTCTTGTCGTGAAGGGAGGTGACTCCTTATTTCATGAGAAAAGCTGTCATCGCACCTGCCAAGAATCTTCTAACATCGACTTTAATTGGTTCGAACGCACCCTCTCAGAAAATTAAGATAGCTGCGGTTTTGCGTGTTCTGGTTTCCTGATTCAGGCCGACTTTTCTGAACATCGTGCGAACTTGAAAGGGGAAGACATCCGCTCGATCAGACTTTGCAGAAAGTGGCCACTTAGGAGCACGTGTCGCCGAAAAAGTGAATCAGGACACACCGATTTTAAGTCAAAGCGGGCAACATAGTTTCTAAACCTGAGAGAAACTTTTCTCCTTCCAACCATTTTACGTGTCAGCAGTCTCAAATACCCTCGATCGAATATAAGCGTTTGAGTTTTGCAGCGAAATGGGAAACCCCCCCCCAGTCACCTCGGATTTTCCCTCAACAGTTTTCTTCTGACATTTTTCAGGAGGTTCAAATCGATTCATAACTGTCGTGTCTTGACTTCGTTATCTTCAGGTTGTTCAAATAATATTAAGCATTTGACTCGGAGGACTTATTGATTTGTTCGCGAACAACTCGATGAACTGAAACGATTTGTGCTGAATATGAATCGGCAAAAGGTGAAAATATTAATCGAAAATTTTCCAGACAGATTCACAGACATTCTTACGAAAAAAGAACTTCATACATATCTTTGATTCCCAGCTCAAGTGGCTGAGTTTCCATCCAAGATTCTTCAATCTATTCTTGCAATTTTCTTCACAGTCTTTTCAGAGGAGAGACATTCGATATTGAGTAGGATTTTTATTTTAAAAATGAATTAAATAAATTTTCCGATAGTGTGAAAGTATATAATACTAATAAACTAGAATTTAGTTTCGTTTGAAACCTTTCAAATAGTGCCAAGAATCTGAAAATGTATTTTAAAATCTCCTCAGACGATTTTAATTTCTCTTAAAATCTAATAAATTCTCTTTGTGGTTTGAACGCCTTTGAAAATCAATTTAATTCCTCAGAGTTCTTACAGAATTTTCTAACATCCTTTTCAAACTTTAAAATCTTCTTAAACTTTTACAATTCTCAGCATAGGTTTCTCCATAGCAATTCACGTGGGTTTCTTCTTTTATGACATTGTGAAATAGCGTTACTTCGAATTTCTTTCATTCTGAATTGCGTAATGACTCAAATTTGCAAATCCCAAATACGATATCTTGAAATCTCTAGAAAACCTTCAGAGACTAATAGAGGAGGCAATCATCCAATTTTCATAATGTTCCAAATGCGACCTTCTCTAACAATGGAGCAACTCAAGTATCCAACCCCTTTTGCAATCTTTCCCTCAAAACTGTTTCATTTCCGAATCGGCTCCCTTTATCTTTCACGCCAGCTTTGTGACAAGCGATTTCGACACGCGCGTAGCGAATTGAATTCAACAATCCCTAGACTCTGTTTCCGTGGGTTGATAGCAGGCGCGATTCGAGTTTGTTCGCCAGCAAAAAGACTAAATGTCGTTTCCGCAGTGGGGAATGAATATCAATGGCGAGTACTAAAATTTTTATGTCTCCGCAACATTTGACCTCATACTACCCTTTTTTTCGGTTCACCCTAGCATTACACATACTTTTACACAGTTTACACATGAACTTCCCCATACAATATACATATACCTATATGGTATATATATATATAAAGGTATATACATATATATACATACTATATACACATACTCTGTACATACATGTGCATAATGCATATGTATATACATATTATTATAGAATGTGCAATGTGCAATGTGCATGCATCCCTATTGCTATATATACGAGTCTCTATATCCTATTTGCACATATGTATAACTTGTGTGCATATACATGGCATGCACAATAGCGTTAATTGGAAGACAAGGCTATATAGGAACCACACATACCGGGCATGCACGGTGGAGTACCCCATCCCCATCATCCCCCATAGACAGCCCCGAGGCTGCCGGTCCTTCGTGGGAAACAGCGTCCTGTGACCTGTTCGCCACTGCCTTAGGGCCATATTCCCGTACCTGCCAAAATGCGCATGTGCGTGCACTTGTTTGAATGTTGCAGTAAATTAGTGTGTGTGGGAGCACATGCTGCCGCGTGATACGTTATTGACAACACCGTGCGCGAATAAATGGAGCCACATATCGGATTCACATATCGGATACATATACGTACATGTGCATTGTACCTTGTATGTACATGCGTGCAAGTATACACCCACATGATGACAATAATGGCCTCGGGTTTATTCGCGAACGACTACGATCATCATGCTGCTATTGGTACAAGTAAATATGTTTATAAAATATAAACGGAAAATGGCGCTTCAAAGCTCGACAGTGAGCGTACACCGCGAAGCAATGTGATGTGATGCTTGGGAAGGCGAATTATTTTTCGATAAATATTCCTCTCGATACATATATCTTTGATATATATATATAATATGACTGAAAGTCCGCGATGCGTATCGCGGTGCGCGCCGAGATTTCGCCGCGAGGGCATGGAAAAATGTACAATTTCCCTTTTCTCGGAAAAAGCTTCCGTGCTGGAATTGAGGTACGGAGTGGCGAAGCTTTTGCGTAAATACCAAGAGGCGTAACTAGTTTACCGTGAAACCCCTCGCACTGCTTTCAACTTTTCAAACGGAGAAATTTGAAAAGTTCCGAGAGTTGAAAGTGTCCTAGTTTGAATGCTGTTAAATTTCTGGGACCAGGGGTTAAGTAGTTTTGAGAATTCAGTTATAACCGATGCGCATAAAGCGATTGCCGGATGACTTTTAATTGAGAGCTTTGAAAACTGATGGGATTGATCGATTTTTATTGAAAAATTTCTAGAATTTAGTGTCGTAAGATGTCGAGTACTTTTCCAACGGCAAAAAACTGTTCCAGATTACATATGGACAAATTTGAACAAATTAGGTATTTCTCAAGGTACCTATTCCATTTTGTAAGATAAGTTATAATAATTGGCGAATTATTATTACCATCAGCGAACTCGCCGTTAAAATTAATTTTTGAGGAACCAAAGCAGAAACGGAATTTTCATTAAAAAAGTTCATGGAACCATAAAATCAATTCTTAAAATCTTTTTTTTTTATTTTTCAAATGGAAGACAAATTATGTAAAAAAATTGTCTGATCTCTGACGGGAAAATCATTTAACGAGCAAATATTTAACTTGACTCTTGACTCGACTTATCATTTAATAGTCGATAAATTAGAAAAAGACCAACATAAAATTCAATATCACGTATTGAGGTAAAGAGTAAGGAAACCCTTTTATCCGTCAAGCTTCTGAATAAGCTCTTTGACGACCTTTGTGAAACGTTCAATCGGATCGTTAAAGTAGCCCGCATTGTAGTATTAACTGTAGTCAGTTAAGGCGTTAGATCTATATAAAAATACTAAAAGAATCGAGCAACCCATTTACCAATGACTGAAACAGACTCCAACTTAAAGTTGACAGTCAGTTACAAAATTTTCAAAGAAAATCAAATTGCTCGCATTTGTATACGCATAAGTTAATTTTTT
>JAUEJJ010000017.1:5624829-5646714 GCA_032164275.1 Synergus coniferae | reverse complement strand
GCTTTTAACTGTTTCATCTCACTTAATAAAATATAAATATTTGATTTATATGCTTGTGAATTCTATTTCTTGTAGTTAATTAATCTCTTATCTCTATGATGTAATTAAAGACGCTTAATTAAGCTCGAAATTATAGTCTGTCTTTTGACCCCGATCAAGTTCATACCTTTGAATATCATGTAATTAAAATAAGGACCTCGCTTTTTATATACCCAGCGAAGGATTTACTTTACGCGATTTACTTCAAGACTTCAGTCTGGATCCTCGGAAACGCCAATTTTCTTGTTCATTTCCTTGTTTGCTCGACTCCTTTTAAGAAGGACTCAGACATGGTTGCAGAAGCGAGGAATCGGATCAAAGAGTCTGGAAAAAGATACACAAAAAATACTTGAAAAAGTAGAGGACAGTTTTACTTGTTTATTTCCGATTTAATACACAGGTGTTCTAGTTTTTTTATCATTGACTTTGATTACAGTATCAGTAAGTCGATTAAACCAGGAATAATAAAGAGAATACTTTTCTTCAGACAAAAATCAAAGAACATATACGTAAATTGTTATACGTAAACATATGTTATTTTTGATAATAATGCAGATAAAAAGAAAAGTCAAGATTCTCAACAGTTGATAGGTGTGATTTTACGGATTTTTTTTTGTGTTTGAATTGGGTTTATACGGTACTTTAACCTATAGCTGGATGGAGTTGCCAGAAGCAATTCTTGAAGGCGTTCTGGTTGCATTGCAAAAAAACAGATACGGGTTCAGCGGTACATCCTAGTAGCTGGACGACGACCCCTGAAGCATTTTGCTAGGGCGGAGCCGTTTCATGTAAGCTTCGAACGATCAACGGAACACATACACTAGGTAGATAGTCGATGCAATGATAACCTCAGAATACTACTGTAGACACCGAGTTGTTTTCTACATTTCGCACATGCATAGACACCTATCAACACTGAAAACATTAAATTCTGTTTTTCAGTTTCCAATTCCCATTTTTTATTCATTGTCATTTTTTAACAATGTACTTTTGGGCCCACCTATTGGCTGAGAAACTATTATTTACTTCTGTAGTTTTATATAACAATTGATTATATATATGGCTGATTCTCAAAAAAAGTCGAATTTGGCTTTATCGAGTTAATAATTTTTCTTTAACTCATTATTAAATTTTTTTTTGCTCAATTCTTAGTTTATGTCTTGTTTGATAAAAATATTATAGTGGTCCCCAACTTTTTTGTTAGAATGAAATATAGGTAAAAAAAATTCCTTCATACAAATTTTATGAGGGAATGAGAAAATGAAACAAAACTGCCACAAACTTATAAACATGACCTTACTTTCTTACGAACAGTGTATAGTACTTTATTACTTATACCGGAAACGTACACAAATATGCTACGATTATTAAATAGAAAAGTTTACCTTTTGATTACATTACATGAGGGAATGTCATGAAAAAATGTATCATTTAAAAAACTTGACGTGAATTATATTTAAAAATAATTACAATCGCATTTTTTAAATTATAAACTCATGTAGGCACCGTCAATACCATCCTATATGTGTAAAAAATAAGACAAGAAACAATAAGTAAGGAATTTGATATATATATATATATATATATATATATATGTAACAATTTTAAGATAATGTTCAGATGTAGATTTAGAATTTATAATATGACCTACATAATCTTCTAGGATTTTCAAGTACCTAAATTAAATGGAGGTAGAATCGTTAACTAGCAGATAATCTTGAATACCGAGCTCATATTATACAATGTTAAGAGGAGCGCGAAGCGTACGTGGAAAATAGATATATATACTAAGTACACATTCGACTCAAGTCTGGTGATGTGGGGAAAATTCAATAAGCGAGAAAAGTGCTCGCAATTAGCAAGAACTAGGGCGCTACCTCGATGGCACTGATTCACCAATTTGAATGTACAGGGAGTTTCATCTCAGTGCAAGATCTCAGAATCTTCACGTGCACAATGGACTGGCTAAATGAGATTTCACTACAAAAGCAAGTAAAGCGGTTCTGCTGAAAATGTTTGTAATTTTACAACTCATTTCATGTAAAAAGACCTGGTGAAATTGGATATTGCTTTAAGTCGAAATTTAATTAAATTTTCGTACCTTTCTGTCTTACGGGATCTTTAACAATGTTTATTGTATTTTAGGAAATTTTTGTCTCATCAAATTCGAAAGATAGAGTAGACAAATTCGAATTGCGGTAACCGACCTGTTACGACTTGCTTGAAAAAGAAAAGTAGTTTCCTTTTTGAAGAAAAATAATTCTATAATATCTACAGTACAAACCAAAAGTTTGAATACACATGTTTTTCAATGATTGTTTATGTTCTCTTAAATTTAATTACATCAAAGAAATCATGTTATTTTTTGAAGAAACATCGTAATAAATTATTTCCTATATTTTATAAAAATACTGTTCTCATTAGGAAAAATATTCAAATATGTCCAAATTTTTAATAAAACATTAAAATTTGACGTTTTCTGCAATAACTTCTTAAAAAATTGACAAAGCCAGTTTGTTCTTGGCACATTTTAAGCAGAATTTGAATAATTTTCAACTTATATGGAAGAAAAAATTTAATCTTTGATGTAATTACATTTAAGAGAGCTTAAACATCATCGAAAAACATATGCATTCAAACGTTTGGCCTATAGTGTATATTTTGTCTATAATATCTATCTTTTTTATTAAATTATCTTTGTAGGATATGTTTATTTTTTTTATTTATTGGAAATGATAAAGATCATGAAAGACGTTTTTTGCACCGGAACCTGAGAAGAAATTCTAGATGGAACCAGCGACCTAAACGAGAGTGTCGTTCTCAACATCCAATTACGGCGAGATATCGCCTCTTGAAATACCAGAGCAGGTTAGTACTTTAGCAGACACTTCAGGAGGAGATATCTCGCAATGGGATGATCGGAATGGAGCTTTTATTACGAATGGGAGTCCTTTTTTTACTTCGATGATTACAAGCATATCGCAATTAAGATGCTGCGATTTTTCACACTCTTATTTAATCTCTCTCGAGACAAAGTGAGGCCAGTAGAAAAATAGTAACCAAATTGCTACTTAGATAATAAATTATTTGAGTAGAAAATCAAATGAAAATCGAAATGATTGTGATATGAATATTGATTAATTACTGTGTTTCAAGTCTGACAAGCGATGTAATTTATTTCCTAAAGGGCATGTTTCATGCAGACGGAGATCAATTATCTACCTTCATTGAAAAATATTTATTACTACGAACGTAAATTTAGCGAAAGTAAATTTGCTTTTATGGTAATAAACGCATGCCTTGAGTGCAGTTCAGTTAAAACCTGGAATTAAATTATTTTACATCGTCAACTGTAATATGATTATCTCCTAGAGTCAGGAAGTTCATTATATCTTTATAATCTTATACACAGATCATTTATCCTTGAAGTCTTGTGAAATTCCTTGAAATGCTTAAAAATATTTTAAAATTACTTGAAAGTATAGAAACTTTTCTAAATACTTTTGAAATTTCTTTAAAATCCCTTTAACTCTGGTTACTTTAACCAGAAAAAATAGTAAGGGCATATTTAATCAGAATTTTAACATTTTTTTTGCGTGCCGTACTTCGTGAACCTTATAGTTTCCATCCATTTATTTCGCGAGATCTCACGTGCGTGATCTCGTATCGCTGATGCTGTAGTAGGTACTATTATATTCATAAAATGCATTTCAGCGCTTTTCAGCATACGCGATACATGAATTTTGACCAGTTGCAGATTCGTTTTGCGTCAAAATGACATTGAAGATGAGATCAGTTGAAGTTGTACAGATGCACATTTTTCTGAATTCGCGAATGTAAATAAACTATACAGGTCACCATAACAGTATTCAGGGTACGCATCATCGAATGAGTTCTAATAGAGTAGTAGAGCGGATTAAAAGAAAAAAGTAAACTTTATTCCGCTCTGATTCGAAAGCATAAAAATCTGTGATTATTCAGTGATTTGGAAAATTTTCCGCTGTCGAGGCCCTTTTTCACCCCGAATTCAGCTTTCAGCCCCTTTTGCACCCGTAACGCCACGCTCATCTCTTAGTCAAGAGAGTGAAGAAGGGCGGAGCCCTTCCATCTCGAGCTGCCTCGAGGTTGCTTGCTAGCGTGTTCCTTTCATATACAGAGAGATTATGCTGAAATGCATAAATTATCAAAGGACCGCACGAGCTTTACAGCCCCTTGAGAATTAAGGCACGTTCCACACGCGCTAAAGGCCATAGAGTATAGACTCTTTGATAGGTAAAAGCAAAATCAAACTATATTTCCTTCTCACTTCTCTTTGACAATAACGGAATATAATAATATAACATTCGCGCGAAGTTGTATTTGTTTTATACTTTCCCCCTTTCCGAGTAGAAATTGCCCTAATTTAGGATATTGGGGTTTGCTAGATAGCGCCCTAACTTGGCGCTAATGGGGGCTCATCAGGTCCTAACTAGGCGAAACTAAAAGAAAACACCCTTTTAGTTTTTATACGTCGTGATGAACTAATTAGGCGCTAGATAGATTTTCTGATTTTCTAGCTGGATTCGTAATACTACAAATATATATTTCATTATATATCGAACTGAAACGGAAAGGTGCAAAATATATTTTTAAACTTTAAAGTCCCTTAATTTACCCAACAATAAATTGTAATTAATTTAGTGTTTTATTGTGTTTTTCAGTTGGCTGGTGTAATCCGCAGCTAAAATCTATTGATGAAATGTGTACGGTCGTTCTCTCGGATGAGAGTCTCTTTTCTATGTTCCGATTGAATGCCAAGCCCATACCTTGTCCATTTCAAGGACCGTTCACCTTTTCTTACAATCGGGGACATGGAGAATGTAAGGTACCAGAAAACCAAGCTGAGAGCTGTACAGACGAAAGCAAATTACTTCTCAAGTACCAAGCCTGTCCCGATGTCAGTGGCACCGAGAGCAATAGTAAGTAATCAATTATTTCAACACTTTTTATGATCGTAATATAATTATTTTTTTACTAGCTTTATTAAACACATTTCAAACATTAAAACTCATTTATTCTTTAAAAGTAATCATTAAAAAAGATCAGCCTTAATTAGAGACCTACAATTCGCTAACTTATTACAGTTGCGAGACAACTTTAATTGCTCTTAATTATTCAAAGATCCCGGCAGGACCATTATTTCCTCATAATCAGTAATCTACATTTTTAACTCACTTTGCAGTATAAAATATCTTTACGATCTCTATATAATTCGAATGGATGAAAAGAATCATGATTTAATTACTTAACGCTAATGTGTAATACGAATATTATGTCTATTTTCATGAATCAGAGCAAAGTTCAAGAATTTGATCGATCCTCGCCTTTCAAGCTGAAATAAAATATTTTAATTAATTCATAATCTAAAATTTGAAGACGAGAAGCTGTACATCTTTCTCAAAGGGGTATATTTACAAAAGCTCTCTAAGGGGAAATATTCTGAAAGAAAATAGGAAAATTTATTCTGTTTGTGAGTGAAAGAACTGCGCCTTGGAAAACTCATCAATAAATAATTTTTGTTATCTTTTGGTGTACGCGAGAGATCGAAAAATTCCTTTTTTTTCTCAAAGGCTCTGATAATCTCAGCTTCGGTCTCTGAAGAGAACACGTGTTCGTAACCATGAGGCTTTTTCGCAATCATAACACGACCCTTTGCTAGTATCCGCAATGGGATTGGTAGAAAGCTTGGATTTGAGCAAGAAAGCTAGCCTCATGGTTTTGAACGTGAATCCCAGGTGAGGATATTCTCGAGATCACTAGAATTTGTTTGCATACGAAATTCTTACTTTCGGTCAAACAGCAACTTGAGTCCGAGGGAAAAGAAAACGTGGTCTTATTCATGGATTCGCAAAAATTTAATTTTACATTCCCGTATTTTCATTTTTATGTCTGCGAACCCTATCCTTTTCATCTGTGCTATAATATATATATATTTTGCTCTAGATGTACATACAGTGTTAAAACTCGAATAATTTAACTACTTTGCTTCCTTATAGAATAACTCTTGTAGTCGTAATAATTGAAACAATTTTTTAAAATTATTTAATTGAACCTTTCTCAGTGGATAAATGTCCAATACAAAGTTCCAAGCAATTGTACAATATCAACAGTTTTTAAAAGATTTTAAGTTATCTAAAGATTTCAAAAGATTTCACCGGATTGCAAGGGATTTAAAAACATTTTTTATATTTTCAAATTACCTACTTGAACATCTTGAAACTCTTTTGCGTTTTTTTTAATGTCTTAAAATCACTTGAAATCTCTTGAACCAGATTCTTAGAAATTCCTTGCAAATTCCTTAAAATCACCTGAAAAGAATTAGTTGACACTTCTAAACTTAAAAATATAATTTAATTTTATCTTGAAGCTTTATCTTCCGAATTTGCATCCAACATTTGAAGAGATAGATTTTAATTATTTCACGTGAGATATTTTTACATTCGACTAGGAACTTTATTTTCGGACGTTTTATAAAAAATTGAGATAAAAAAAGTTGTCTCTTGACCTTATTTAAAAAGCCTCCAGAGTGCTTTTTGAATTGTTTAATTTGCATATCAAGGAGCAAATTATAATTGACACGACACTCAAGGGCTTCCTCCGCGTGTAGAGACAGCAGCTTAATAAAACAGAGCCGCACAAAGAGAAGTCTCGTATGGATCGAAACCACTAAAAGGATTATTAACGTAATTCAATTATCGTGCTTTTATGCCTCGTTAACTACTGACAGGATTTTTTTTGTCTTAGACAGTGTCCCTCTTCTCGCCAGTCTAGGGCTCTTTGCATTAGCCATTTGACCCACTCGGAGATGTCAAGCACCTTAATCCTCAGATTGAAGTGGTTTGCTTAATATTCTTCTTTTTTCTTCTTCATTATTTTTCGTAATTATATAGATAAATCTAATTTTA
This sequence comes from Synergus coniferae, assembly GCA_032164275.1. Taxonomy (NCBI): domain Eukaryota; kingdom Metazoa; phylum Arthropoda; class Insecta; order Hymenoptera; family Cynipidae; genus Synergus; species Synergus coniferae. Next base: position 5,639,731 of record JAUEJJ010000017.1, on the reverse strand, counting down.
CATGATTGTTTCTAGTTTTTTGATAAGAACTGAGGTAATATATATAATAAAATAGAGAAGTTTAAAGCTGTGTAAAGGATTGTAATATTAAATTAAGAACAGAGGGAATTTAAATTTAAAGTAATGCTTCTGATCTAAGTTAGAAAGTTCGTAACTCCTTGAGATTGTAAATAACTTTTTAATTTCTTTAAGAAGGTTTTAATTCTCTTGCAGGTTAACCATTTTTAGCACTCTTACAATTTTTTAAATCTTGCAGGCTTTGAAATATTTTATGAAAATGTCACAATCTTGTAAGAAAGCTTTAAGCATCTTTGAATTTCTTGAATTACTCTGAGATTGTAAAGTATTGTAATATTCTATGAAGGATTTTTAAAGCTCTTTGGGTGAGTGAAAGGAGAATACGTATATCATTGGTAAACTCTGGAGATCAAAAGATTTCTTCAAACGAATTTAAAAATTCATAATTTTTTTATAGCCTTTTAAAAACTTATGTTCTGAATATTTTATGAGGTACATCTGAATTTTAGACTATTCCGTTTAACAATATTACTCCTGAAAAATATGTCCGGATATTTTCATAGATTTAAAAAGATTTCGAAGGATTTTAAAGAATTTCAAGAGATTTTGAAAACTTTCAAAAGATTTAAATATGAAAAAATGAAAAAAATTGTAAATGTAGATAGATTTAATTCAATGTCCTATAATAAAATTAAAAATACTATTATATTTTAATTTATTTTAGTAACTATTAACATTTTAAAAAAATTTACTAATTTTCACAAAATTTCTTAACTGATTTACATTGATCTTGTGTAAATGAAATTAATGCAAATGTCAACATTCCAACTTTTCTCAACGCAATTTCCTAGGTCACAGTAGTTTCGTGTTTAAGTAAGTAATATATTCTTGTATTAGTCTAGTGCACTTTGGAAAGTTCAACATCTTTTCTTAGGTGTAAGTTAAATTGAACTGAAGATTAAAGTTTATACATTGCATCTTATCTGTATCATTCATCTTTTACAGCCGAGGAGCTGCAGTGCCTGGCCACTTGGAAAGACGGACGTAACTTGTACTTGGTTGGAACTTTGAAGCCCGGCAGCAGAACTACTGTAGGAAACGAAGAAGCATACAGGTAATTGTGTGCTTGAAACTTTACTTTTTTTATTTACAACTGCGAATGACCTTTGATTCGATGTAACTAGTAAAAAGTGTTCAAGTCTTTGTAATTAAAAAGTATTGATACAAGGTATGTCGCCTTCGAGAATTACGACCAATAAAACTAATTGGAAAAGAGCCCAATTTGTCGAATTGCTTCCCCTATGGAACCTAATTGACGAATAAATCAATTCATTACGTCAGACCCAAACTACTTAAAGTTTAAAAGAGAGCGAGAGTAGTCCTCTTGGAAAATAGAAAGTTTTCGCCAATTTCAAATAAAATCGTAAAAAAATTTTAAAAACTCAATTCAAGACGATTAAATTTCATAAATTTAATTTAAATTATTTTACTTATAGTTTCCGTATATTTACGTAATTATGTATTCAATTTCGAACTATTTTTTTAGTTATAAAGGCTCTCAATATATTTTATTAAACACAAGATATTTCAAGAAAAAAAGATAAATTTAAATTTAAGTTGAAAGTTAAAGTATTTTGTATCCATCAAAAACCAACAGCAAAATGCTGGAGACATTATAGCAGTACTTTGCAAAGTGACACATAAATGCAAATAGGGGAAGAAATTTATGAAAGCAATCCACTTTTTTGTGGCTGCTTGCGCGGAGCATTTTTTATTGGCAGTAAAATCTATGATTACGTATAAAGGAGCAATGTGTTCCAGTTTCACGTAATGCCTCCTGTCACACTTTGCACCGAGTTTTAATTTTATGTCTATTTTCGATCATCAGTTGAATCTTTCTTACCTAAAAAATGTTCTGAGGAAAGAAACTTGGCTTTAGAAAATCATTTTCTAGAAAAGCTCTATTCCTTTGCGATCAGTTTACATTTGTTCGGACTGAAGCCGTAAGTTGTAATTTTAATCAATTTATTGTTTCATTTGCGCAGGTGCTTCTTGTATGAAAAAAGGAAGGAACAGGGAAGAAGTGAATTTCAACTGGCTCAGTCTGGGGATGCAACCTGCAATGGCTTGAGTTCTGTTTCGGAAGGGTCGCGAGCCATAAAACTCGTGAAGGGTAGGCATCGAGCTTTTATGCTTTTGAATTATGTATATTTTCCATACTTCAAACCTGACTCTTAATGATCGGAGAAGAATGTCATATGCAAATGGGAGAATATCAATGCTCTAATACAATACGGTCGTGAAGCACGTAAAAAATTCAATAAAACTCTCGGAAGTATGGAAAGAGTATTTTGAAAAATTAAATTAAATTACATAAAATTAAAATTAAATTCTTATTCAAATATTTGAAATTTATTTTAAAACCGTCTTTTTGCAGAAGAGAAAGAGCACCTGAGATGTAAATATCCTTCTTGGGTAATTAAACACCATGACTGGCACACTTTGGATGGTTCTAGGAATTATCACTTCCTTGTAGGGAATTCTACTTTGAAAGTTACCTTCCAAGACGAAAATGCGACGACCTTTCACGAAGAAAAAATCGTATGTCATAATCTAGAAAAAAAGGAATTGGAATCGAAAATAGATAAGGGACCAAAAGTCAAATTGGTGGCTCACGTAACCAGTGGCTGGTAAATATCATAGTTGAAAAAATTAAATTCCTATAATAAAAGATAGGATGAAAATTATATTTCTATTTATTTACTTTGCAGTGATATCGGATATGTCTGCATGATCTTTCACCAAAGAGATCCACATATTATAGAAATTCAACAATCTGGTGAGTAGATGACAATTTATTTTTTAACTAAAATTCTAGAACTGAATTTTCTTAATGAATTAAACTAAATGATCATTTTTAATTTTTTGCAGAACAAAAAGCAATCATGCCAGACGAAGCCTGCAAACTGTGGGATCCTTCTAATATGCCGTATACAACTCTTATAAGTAAGTTTCATTTCTCATATATTGCGTAAAAATATTTCACTTCTTTTTTTTCAGTTTTGAAGAGTAAACATTTATTTTTTATTGAGAAAATAAGTATGAGGCTTTAGATACAAATATTATTTTAAAAGTTATAAGTTTTATACTAATAAATAACTAATCACCAAATATTCTCTACAGCCTCATCGCTTCACAAAAAAAGATGTCCTCATCCAGGAAGATATTCAGTATTAGATATGCTGCCTTCTCAAGCTTTATCGAGTATGTCAAGGCGAAATAAACGACGTGAAAGATCAACTAGAATACGTCGAGATGATGAAGAGGAGGAAGAATGTAGAAACACTGACGTTCATATCGGTTGTAGTTCCATTGATCAGAATGAAGTTATTTTAGCCAAAACTTGCAAACGTGGTGATACTAGTAAGTTATTCTTTTTTGTATAAAGAATTTTTCTTTTATTTTGAATTTAAATTAAATTTGATTTCACCAAATATTTGCCTATTTTTAGTTACAGCATATTCCTGCCAAGGTAGCTGGGAGGAAAACGGAACTTGGTATACGATAGTCTCTAGGAATAAGTCAAGCGTTGAGAAACAAACGTTATGTTTCTCTATGCGACTCAGCGATCCTTCTGATAAGTTAGGCAGAAGAAATAGCAGACTGGATTCGTCAGAACAGGAATTGCGACTTTCGAGGCCCACACATTCTTGTCAAAGAGAGATCGATGATCAATGGACCTACAAATTAACAAGTCAAGGTAATTATTGCCAATTGCTGCGTTTTCATCAAATCCTCACGTTTTAAGATTTTCTGAACACGAAAAGCAGGTCTGAGAGCGCGATAACTTTTTAGAAAATGGACCGATTGGATTGGCCTTTGCTACACTTTTGTAGTATCAAAAAATTAATGTCAAGTTTATTAGCCAGCCACATTAAATAAGAATTGAAAAAGTTAAAGTATTTTTAAATATTGTTTTTTTAATTTCAAAGTTTTACGTACTTTTACGTCATCAAAAAAATAAAAAAATTGTCTTTGTGAAATTATTCAATCATTTCTCAGTGTTTTTTCGGTCTTAAAGAATCCTTGATCCTTATAATTAATTTTCTAATTTATTTTTTACTTTAATGTTTCAGGTGTCTGTGAAGATTTGACAAAGGCAGCCTCAAGTTCAGCATCGTCTTCATCTCTTTCAAGAATATCGTTCGCGTTGTTCACGGTTGCTGCTGTGATATGCCGATTGTTATCAAGATGATATGTGTGAACCATTTCGAGCATTCTCCACTCAGAAATTTATTAAAGGATAGTAGAACTTTATTACTATCGGGTTGACAGATCGATAGTATTTATACAATAACGACGATAAGTATATCATCCGACATCGACTGATTCAAAAAGGAAAAAGAAAAATTAAAACTGAATATTGATCCTATGTTCAAAGCTGTACAGTTTTAGTTGGCACGAGGTAAATCAATTCGTGCAAGTCTATTAATGAGCCGGTAACTATTAACTAACATTCCCAGACCGTTGTCGAACCGTTTCACTCAAAACTTAAATGCTTTCTAAATTTTTCAGAAATTGTTGACGAAAACTTTTTAAATACTATTAGACTGAAAAATACTCTTTAGCTTTATTTATTTATTAATTTATTGTTTCTTATGTCTTTCGGAGTGAATTATGAACTCAAAGAAATACAAGACAATGGTCTTTGAATGCGACCACTTCTAAAGATATATATATAAATATATAAATAAATATATAAATACATTATAAATATTTAAATATGAGTGTTTATTTAATCTCGATGAAGCTGTAAATACGATCAGGGTATAAGTAACTAAGATTTCAGTCAGTTGAACGACATACGAGAGATCGAACGAAAACTTTTTGTAAGTTTAATGATCGAACTAAGTAAGTCGACTGCGCGTAATGATGATGATTTTTATTGTTCTTTAGCTAGTTGCACACGTCTGTAAATAATAATTTAAATATTGTACGATATAAGACTGTTTGTAAGAGAAAAAGAAAGACAGAGAGAGAGAGAGAGAAAGTGAGAGAGAGTGAAAAGTTTACGCTGTCCATGCTATTATACTAATCGTGATAGGTCTGTGAGTGCGAAAGGAATTTATTTATTCAAGAGGTTCTTGGATAAGCCGAATCCTAAAACTCTCTGCCGCCAATTTTATATTATAAAACTCATGTTATGGATCAACTGGTCTCGAGAATTCTCTTCATTTCACTGTACTTATCAAATGGGAATCCAGAAAGTATATAATTGAAACATGAAATACATCAATCCATCAAATACATTTTTTAAAAATGTTTTTTATGTAACACAGAAAAAAATTTTTTTTTAGACTTTTCCAGCCTAGAAATTAGGGCACTTTTTGCTCACTGGTTTTCGGTCAGATAGTAATAATCCTACCTTCACCGCATTCTCATTCTTATCATATTTTTTTAGTGAAACGATTTGTAACCATATTTTTTTTACATAAAGAATCAATTGCAATATGGTGGAATTCGGTATTTTTTACTCTGCGTTAAAAGACCGACTTTGCCTCCATGTTACACAATATACGATTCAAATTTTTATCTGGATCCTCATTTAACGCTTTAGGTCCGAAACGCAGAGCTATGAATGATTCATTCAATCTTCTTAATTTCAGAATGATAACGCTTCTCTGAAAGTTTTCGTATTATAAGTGGTAAAATCTTCGAAGAAATTTTTTACATTGTCTAAAAACGGGAGGAAAGTACGTGTAGCTACACATTAGCATATAAGGATTTTATTTATTATTTATTTTTATTTTGAAATCATTCGATAGCTCTGTGAATGTTGGCGTGAGGGATTTTAATGTAAAATTGTAATTACAAAACTATAGAATATGAAAGTAATGCCAAACAAAAAATAAGAAAAACTAATTAACAGTACTTTAATATTCTAATGTTATGTGATTCAATATTACTGTACAGTGTTGGGTAAGATCATTTGCAAAAATTGACTCGTTATAGTTTAAATAAAAAGAACGAGAAATGTAGCAGTAAAAAAATTATAAAAGTAAAAAGATAAAAAAGTAACTGAAGTTAAAGTTACAAGGTACCACTCAACACTGTTGTTTACGAAACTGAGATACTAGTGAAATTGAACTCTGATGGACATTTTTTACTGTATAATAGATATTTTTAAATTGATACATTGTATTCCAGGATTTGCAGAGAAAGTTAATCAAGCCTCGAAATCCTATCAACGTTTTTACTATTGGTCGTTATAAAGGTATCCTAATGTGTTAACTAGTGGCGTAACTACGAGGCACATTGAAGAGTGTAGCGTTGGAAAAAAAAAATTTTCGATCACGAATAATATCCTTCCGTTTTTTATACTTATTTTTTTCACTTTTAAGACTAATATTTATTATTAAGACTAATATTTAACTTATTAACTGATTTTGAAGCTTCCATAATTTTGTATTTTTGTAGAGTCAAGTTTGCAAAATTGGAAGTTACAAATTTCACTTTCGCTTCCTAGTTACGACCTTTTTATAGAGCAGCTGTCAATTTAAATCTCTAGTACCACTGATGAGGTAAGGATTTTTAATGATTTTTTCGAAACAGCCCGTTAAAGTAAAAGAATGTTTCGAAAAGATGCTATTCGAATTCGAATTTGTGCGCAGCTAAAATACAACGCGGGTATCAGTGTCAACGAAGTTATCGCTAAGTGTAGATTTAATCTTAAGCATTTTAAACCTTGAAGCAGCGTAAAACGTATTGTCTTCGTCAGGATATGTACTTGAATCGAAACTCCGAATACTTTGTCCTAACGAAAATCGTTAATTACAATCTTTAAAATACCGGAAAACAGGCACAAGGGGTGTGAAACAAAAACAATGAAATTGCGAGGAACAAATAGAAACTTTGTAAGAAAAAAGAGAGCAGTAGAATTAGAGTTCTAAAAAGTGAAATTACTTCTAAAACGAAATAGTTTTTAGAATTTTAGAACTCTAAGTAGGATGGCAGGACAAAGTAATTTTATCTTAAAGTTGAATTCTTCCTAAAATTGTAAAAAAAGGATTCAAGTTTACAGATATATTATTTTCGTACGCCACGTAAATTGCCACTGAGCAGAAATAGAAGGAATGGATATCCGACTAGTGATTAAAGTTTAATCTGTAAAAGGTGTGTATATATATTATACATAGTAAATATATATATATATATATATATATAAATATATATACATATATTTTTCGTTTATCACTGTGATGAATACATAATTATTATAAATATTAAGACATAAGGCGATTTGAGTGTTGTTTTTTCTTGCCACTGTATAGTATGAATATTATGGATATTATGAATTCATTATCGTAAGGGTTTTCGGGGCTTATAAAACAAAAAATTGCGTGTGGGCTTTTGCTTGCCTGCCTAATTACTTTCGATCTAACTATGTAATTAATGGGCTATGTATTATATTAATATACACATGCGAATAAGACGTGAGAATCGTGAAAAGCTAACTTCTCATAACAAACAGATTCAACTAAAAAAAACGGACGAAATTTTAATCAAGAAACTATTGTTTAAAAATTTATAATTGTCACATGGCATTTGAATTTTATTACAGAAACGCAGATATGTTCGAAAAGTAATTAAATCGATGCACTATCATTTTCATATCAGATTACTCGTTCTCTCACGTTGCATCGTACTTCGCAAAGTTTTCATTAGATATTTCGCGTAAATCTATGTGTACATTATACATACGAGAGCAAAGTTAGAGAATGAATCTGCACATAACTACATGACAGTGCCATTAATTTCGTAATCCAGTGTAATTAAGAAATGTTTCCTAAAAAAAATTGTTTAGCGAGTCTGTAATCTTACCCGCGAAAGAGAGACTACACAACGATACTATTTAGGACAGCGATTCTCTATGACCTATGTAAAGCGATCCGGGCTTTAAGTTTGCTATTCAAAAGGAAAAGTACGCAATGAATACCATTCGAGCAGCTTTTTGTATTTTCGATCTCATATCTGCCTTTTCCAGACGCTAGCCGTTTGACTATAGTTTATTACACGGTACGATACGAGCTAGCATGTGTAATGTTCATTATTATATTTTTTGAATACGAAATATACATATTGAAAAAATTAATTTCTGTATATCTATTCTTAGGAACTCTGAAGAAATGACCAAACTATTTTCTTTCCATTTTATTGTAGTACGGCTCACATTTGTAATAATCATTTTATTATTACTTATATTATCATAATTAGCCACACTACCTTTAATATTTTTGAAGTAACAGTTGCCTTGCAATAACGTTCAACATAAAAAAAAACTTCAAGCACGAAAAATTACTAGAAGAGCACTTCGTACTATCACTATCATCTTGCTCACATTCTACACGAATGGCATTTTGATAATTGATACATTATCATTTTAAACCATCTTTTTTTTCATAATTTCGATGGTTCTTTACGAAGATTAATTTACAATACAATGTACTTTTTATAAAACAGTTCAAAAAAGTATCGGTACCTGAAATTATGGTAAAAAAATATAACTGCGTTTATCTATGCAACTTCAAAAAAATTATTAAATTTGCTGTTTACAAATATTTCTCGTCTTTGAAAATCAAAAGCTTTTTTTTAACTAGCGAGAATTTCTTCGAAATAATAAATTGTACAGTTTTCTAATGTACATATTTTAAACAGATAAAACATTTCCAAAAAGCCGAAGATTTTCAGAAACATTTCATTCCTTTCTGAGAATAATTTTACAAAAGAATAAATTGGCTTTTTTCCTTTTTTTTTTTTATCTTTTTGAGATAAGCAAGATGACTAAATTACTAAAATAATACAAAAAAAAATTCACGAACGAAAAGTATAAGGGAAACAAAAATTTGTTTACTTTCCTTGTGCAAATCAGAACTGGGCAAATATTTTCTTAGAAACTCCCTGATGTCTTGTTAAAAGAAGGTTAGAACTTAAACATTAATGTTAATGTAACTTTCGATAAATTTCATCAGAGATTTTCATAGACAGTTCTTAAATATACAATTTTGATTATAAAAAGCGGGAAAACCTATTTAAATCGAGAAGCGTTAAGAAATTAATTTTTACGTTTGCGCGGCGCGTTACTTGAACAGATGAATGGCTTTGAATTTACATCCCTTTTACTTTACGTTTTCAGTAAATATACAGGTTTCTACTCTTCATGAGGATCCAATGTGTCTGAATAAATTTAAAAACTGATGTTGCTTTCTCCCTTTCGGAACCTCATTTAAAATAAGAAAACAGAATCCAGGACTAATTTACATACATCTTAAGTAATTACATGTATACACCGATCGAAGACTTACAGCGGAGATCACAATTGCTAAATTATACTATACACACTTTTGTAATAATCTACTATACATTGTCTGCTGCGTTTTGCCGAAAGTACATTTTGATGTCATTTTATTTGGCGATCGTTCCAAACGCAAGAATTGACTTACAATTACTGCCTAGAAAATACAAATCTAAATTCTACAAAATATATAGCATCGCATCAGATCGCATCATCGACTTGCAATTTTTGACAGTCTTTTCATCAAAGGTCAAGGGTGTGACTTCAGCATTCGATGAACGATGCAAAAAGTACGAACAAGCAACATTTAACATTCGGGTCGCTTTCAATGGAAAAAAACTGAAACTGAAACATAATTTTTACTTTTCAGAAAAAAGCAATTTTGATTAAACAAAAATTATGAGAGGTGAACTTTGTAGTGCACATCACATTTGTAATACTTTTGGAAGTACATTACTGCATTACTATTTTCTATAAACTTACGTTGACTATTTCATCCCCTAAGTTTTTTCAGTACCCTTAGTTTATAAAATTTGGCAATCGCAAGAGAAGGTAACGGTATCTGAGTCGTTTTTAAAATTGACTTATTGACTATCACTTACAAGATATGATTATTAATTATCCATTCATCATCGAAGTCGCATTTTGTTTCTAGGATAAAAGCGAAAAGCCGATCCAAATTTGTTGATCCTATTTAAATTGTGGGTAAGGTCGTCAAAGCATCTAATGAAAGTCAGTCTACGCTGATGGAAAACTTTACCTATATTTTTCTTGTATTATTTTCTATTTCGATGACAACAATTCTGGACTCAAAGATGTTAATTGACGATTTAGGTTGTATCATACGTTAAAACTCGTTTCTGGTGTTTGGATTACGCCAAATTCCGTTTCAATATTTTGAGAAGAAGCAATTGCTATCTACTCAGAATTTCCGGATTTTTATTTTGAATGTCTTTGTTTAAGTTGTCACTTTGAACCAGGGAGTTCTGACCAGGGAGTCTAACAGGCTTGATAGACTTAAGTTTCGTAGTGCCTCCATATTTAAAATTAACGTCACTGCAAGTATCCAAAGGATGTATCGTTCCAGTTAAATTCGAAAGAGATTCCTCTGTTGTGTCTTCGAGTCTTGTAGTCGGAACTTTTCTGACTGATCCCAATTCGTAGGCAGATTTAGACGGCTTCAATTTTATTTTAGCGTTTGATAAGGGTAGAGAAATCGACTTTTCTAAGGCCATCGATTCAATCTTGATATTATTATTGGTCGTGTTGCTACTATTAGCAACCGAATCGACAGTATCGGTGATTTGAATATCGATATTTACAGATTTTGGATCGTTTTCATCATTGCTACTGAAACTATTGCGATCACTGCTGCCTTCGTTTCTCAGAGCTGCAATTTCTGCTCTTTTCTGTTCAATCTGGCTGTGGGAATTTGCAAAGAAAGACGACATTTTCTCCAATCGACTTCCCAAATTCGGTTGACTCAAAGCCGACTTCAAAGGATACGGTGTTTCCATTCCACCTTTAAGAAACTTCTGTGTTTCTCTCCCAGTCGAGTTGCTTTTCACCATTCCATACTTATTGTTATTGTCTTCAAGAACCTTCAAGGGAAAATTTCTAACGCTGTTGCTACGTCTTTTTTCAGCGACTGCCAGTTGTGCAACTATTCTCCTCACATCACCTGGAATATCAATATCTGTACGAGTATCAGCGAGTTGTTGAATGAAAGCTCCTAAAGTTGCAACCGTTACTTCCAAGCTTCGATTCTGAGACTCGAGTTTATGGAAAGAGGATTGTTGAATCGAGCGAGTGTTTTCGATGCGCTGCAGATTGTTCAACGCGATTTCGAGTTGGTTAGCGATATTGGCATTTTGCTGAGTAAGTTGTTTATTGATCACTTCGAGTTTCTCAATATTTTCGATCTGGGGCTTCACAGAAAGCATTTCCTCTTGCAAAACTTGGTATTCAACTCTATACTCATTTAATTGCTTACCAATTTCCATATCCGGATAGAAAACTCGTTTCATCACTCGATCTAGCACTGATTTGTCAACAGCTGGAACTCTGACTTTTAGATATTCCATAATCTCCTCAAAACTGTCGCAACAGAGGAGTTGATCCTGATGATCTTCGAGCAAAGCCAAGGCCACTCTGAAGATCACTTCTGAAGACTCCAGAAATAGCAAATCGAAGACTCTAGTAACGAATCCTAGAGGAAATTGGCTTGCGAATAAAGTGAGAAGCCAAGGAGCTGCGTATAATGTGGGTGAGACTTCATGCTTGTCAAAATGGTTGTAGATAGCAGGCAATCTATCGTGAAGTAATCTAGAGAGTTGATACAAATGTAGCTGTAGAGCGGCCATATCGGGAAGGTAGAGTTTTCTTAAACCTCTTCTAAACATTAAATGTCGCAAGAGAAAGAAAGCTTGGTCTTCCGCCATGTGAAGTAGAAGTACACCTGCGACGAAACTCAGCCCTTGACAATATCCGACTTCGTGGTCGAGGAGAGAGTAGGCTTTTAATAAATTAAAAAGTCCTAACTGACCAGGTCCTAGGGGCGAACTGAAGTAAGGGTGATTTGGGAAGGTTCGTCCCAAGTCGATTAATATTGCATGTTGCTGGGACGTGAGTTGCTTTAGAAGAAGGTCATAGGGCATGTTGTAATTCGGAAAGTCACGCGTTTCTATAGGAGGTTGCTTTAAGCAAAATTGTTCAGCCAAGAAATGCCAGACTTCTCCACGTTTTCCCCTTGGCACACCTGATTAAAATGAAAGATTTATTTAAGTTAATTTAAACAGTTTTTCGGTATTCTGTATTTAGAAATTCAAAATTTACAAATTTATTAAAAGAGTCATACTGAATTAAAATCCTACCTTGCTTGATGGCCTGCAGCAGCATCTGATTATCACATTTCGTAGATATCCTCGACTCTTTACTGACTAAGAGATCCCAAACTTCAACCAACTCGCGAGCACAACTGCTGAGTTCGTCGTAATCTAGTTTAATCCTTTTAAGAGTCGTTTCTTCTTGATGAACTAGAGACCGAGATTATTGAAATTAACGTCAAGTTTACCGAAACATTGCAAACTTGTTTAGAAACATCATGCCTAGGCATTAAGCTGTTGAAACTTACCTTTGAGTCTCGCATTTTCTTTTTCCATTCTTATCAGAATCAGCTGCTGATTAATGGCTTTCCTCCACAGTTCTCTAAGCTCTTCTTTAGACCTTTTCCTGACGTTTGTCTGTTGATTCTTATTAACATTAATTCCTGACTTGTCATTATCTTTACTGTCTTTATCTTTGCCAGGTGTTACTACACGATTAAGTATAGCTTGCCTCCAAGAACCACTAGTATGTAACCTGCCGCCTTCATCTGATTCAGTTGGAGACATCTTTGGTGAATTTCCTACTTTTAGGAAGCTACAAATAAAACAGACAATCATTACAAGTTTTTCTCATAAACTATATTGGAAACAGATATGTGAAAAAATAGAGTGCTTACATATCCATCATCGGACTCTTTGGACTTGTATTTACAGTCAGTTGTTGCTCCGGAGAGACTCTAAGTGATCTTGGTCTATCAGATTCAGGAGAAACCTCCGTAATTGTTTGTGATCCCAAATTCACAGGACTTTGACTACCAGCTTTATGTATTGATGAGTTAAATTGATTCGATTCTCGAATCTGAGCTGCCAGGGAAAAGTCGTCTTTTGATCCCTTTCTCTTCATAAGGTTGTCAAAACTATTCGTCAGAGAACGTTTTGCTTTCATAAATATTGTACTTCCTACACCGACACTAAGATACTGATTCAAAAATTCACTCCTAAAAGCAGAGGATAATAGATCAATTTTAGTTTTAATTTCTAAAAGAAATTGACGTATACAAATATCAGACTCTACAGCGCAAAATGTCGTGAAGCCAGTTTATCTATGTACCAGACAGTTACGTAGATAAATTATAAATGTAAAGATTATAAACTTAAAAATTATGAAATTGTATACCTGTTTTCTGCAGTGTCGTGAACGTGTCTAGACTGCTTTGATTCACAGTGAGCCCGAAGTAGTGCCATTAAGAAGTTATTCTGCTCACGAATACTCGAACCAGCACCAGAGCCTCCAGCTTCGGAACCTTTGAATTTAGTCACAATAATTTCATGCTCTTCTTCTGACAACATCTCCATTCGAGAGAATATAATACTCTGTGTCTTCCTCTCATTTTGACCTGAGAATAAGGAAAAAATTGATTAATTACATTCATTAAAAAATAATAGTGCATAGAATTTAAAAATAGTTATAGGATAGTACCCTCGATTTCTTGAACTAATTTCTTGTACCAAACCATCGGACAATGTTCACAGGAGAAAACAGCATGTCTCTCTTTTCGGTTTCCATCGTAACCAGCAATGAATGCTTGAGATATGGCTGAAAAATTTTTTTATTATATTAAAAGGAACAACTAATAATTAAAAATTCATAAAAAAAAATAATCTGAATTCTTTAGAAGTTACTTTGAAAATCCTTGAAGTCAATTGGCAGCTCTGATCTCGATGCTAAAGGATACTAGTATTAAAGTAATTACCTCCGACTAAATCGTCAGCTACAGACTCAGATTGACATTTAAACACGTAAGCGATAAAACATTCGGCCCCAGGATCTCTGCATATGAATCCGAAATGTTCTGGATTTATAATTCCTTGTACACAAGTGGCTACATTTTTTAACTGCTTGTGAAGTAAGACTTGCTTACGATCTGGACTAATCAAGCGTAGATCTTGTCGGCCGACCTGGAATTGTTAACCAGAATCTTCAAAAATAAATTCTAAAATGGAATTGACATATTTGAAATATTAAGTATTAATAATTAACCTGGAATAACATGGTGCGGTTATGCTCATCGCTACCATCAGCAGATGAATCTCTCCTCGCAGTCAAGACACTTCCAGTGGAAGCAGCACGATTCCTCATCGTGTCAGGTATTTGTATACTGGTACTATTACTTTTCTTTGGCACCTGTTTACTTTCCTGCTCATCACTCTCTGAGATACTATTATGTCTCAGTGGAAGAGTTTCTACGGAACCACCCAACACTTTTGTGGTTTCCAGAGGACTAATAGAGGACGTAGGAGACAATAAACTACTACCTGATACATTATCTGTACTTCCCAGTTCACTAGTGTTCGAGTCCTAGAGTAAGAAATAAAAGTTGTAAAAACTAAATGGATTAAATTTGCGACTAATTCTAAGAATTTTGTATTTTGTTGAGGGAGCTTTAAGTAAACTTAACAAGATGCAAAATTATTTTTGTGTCGCTTCTTTTATGAGGGTGGCGATTCGGCGGACTATTTCAAATTATTAAAAGAATGAAAAATTGAATTTGATTGTGTTCAGAAGTAAACTCCCGGGTTTTAAATTAAATTTCCAGTTGTTTCCTGGTTCTTTTCCTGTCAATAAAATTCCCGATCATTTTCCGATCTTTCCCAGTTTCCCAGTCAAGTCGCCACCCTATTTATACTTTAGTTTTAACATTTTTTT
>JAUEJJ010000017.1:5596268-5624729 GCA_032164275.1 Synergus coniferae | reverse complement strand
CCCGATCATTTTCCGATCTTTCCCAGTTTCCCAGTCAAGTCGCCACCCTATTTATACTTTAGTTTTAACATTTTTTTCACCAACCACACTGTCTCTCCTGACATTGGACAAAAGCTCGGAAGTATTTGTTTGGTTTTTGAGCTGTTGGCACTGAGCTAGCAGATTACTTGCAGACGACTTTGATTTCTCCAGTCCACGTCCACGTAATTTAACGAGGGCATCATCTATAAATGTTTGAGATACTATCGAATGAGGCAATTTGCCATGGGGTAATTTTCCTTGATTTAATTTGATTTTCCCCAGGTATAGTACCTATAATGAGAATTTATATTTTGTAAAACTCATTAGTTATTGTAAAAATAAACTGTAACATAGGATAAGAGTATTACGAAGAGTTCTGTCGAAAATCATTTTTTCAGATACTCTATTAATGAGCTTTTTTTAGTTTTGAGAGGAATAGATTAATTACCTCAAAAAAATGTGATGAACTCGGTGATATGTCAGCACCTATGCTTGTCAAAGTCGCAGCACTACTGTACGACCTTTGAGGAACATCTCTGTCTCTCTCATTTTTCGTTGAGGATTGTTCCTTCATTGCATTGAAGAGCTCCTGAACCTGAAAGAGCAAAAAAAATGCTCTTATTCATCAACATCACACCTAATTATTTCATAACGAGTTACCTCGCCTGGTGAACTATATCTTCTAGTTGGAAAATTTCGGAATAGCTTTTTCTTGTCGCCTAGTAAAGAAACGAGAAGAGGGACGCTAATGAGCCATTTTTTCAACTTAATGCGAGGTTTATAATTGGACAGAGTTATTATAACTGAGAAATGACTCTTTCTGGGTCGCGTGTATCTTCTTTCTTTCTTTCTTTCTTTCTTTCTTTCTCTTTTTCTTCCATTCTTTATTTCTTTCTGGAAAAACAAGCTCTCACCATTGTTATATTAGCTTTCTTTATACAGGGGCAGGTATGTACATATTTGGAAAGTAGAAAACATTATAGAGAATTTAATACATCTTGAAAACTACCTGTTGCTTCCCTAAGCATTTCTTAATTAAAATCTGTTCCTCAAGTTGCGAATATAATTCTTTTTACCTTAAAAATCTTCTACAATCAGTTGTCTCATTTTGATTGACGATTATATTTCATTTATAAGAATTAGAAATTATTCTTTTAGAAAAGCATTTTAAACCACTTTTTTTTAAACTTAAAACTTTTCTGAATTGTTTAAAAATTCCTTCAAAATTCGCTAAAATTAGTTGGCAGTTTTAATCTCGATTCTAAAGTACAGGGGGTGATTTTAAATCCCCTTTTCTCGTAAAAGTAAATTTGGTCGCTAAGCGCCTTTTTTTCATTTCATGCCACACACACACTTATGTTATAAATTGCTTTTTATTTTGTAGCAGAAATTCTCGAACGGTATTGCTGACACAGAAATCAGATCGATATGAGAGGCTTCCCCTATCCAATTATGAGACGAGCTTATTATTATTATTTACCGCCGTCGACGTGTTTGATGCTTCACGTTTAGCAACCTAGACTTTTAAATTAAAGGGCACGTGCTTCATTGAAATTCAATTGTCGATTATGAGAAAAATTGTAGAGCCAATAACAAATTTTAATATACATTTCTAATAAAATTATAAAGTTATGAACATTTATCTGCGGCATTAAAAAAGTAGCACAAGTGGGATATATTTTTGTTTAAACTTCACCATTTCTCAATAATTTTTCAATAAAATTTGTTTAAAAAATTTAACATTTAAATTTGAAAATATATGTATTAGTTATTCGATTATCACTGGAATTTTTTTCCTGCAAGTCCATGTTTACATTTATTGAGATGTCGAGTTGAAAATTTCTGAAATTAAAGTAAAAGCATTAAAATACGTTTATCTGGTCCTAAATATTTATATTTATATAAAAGGTATTTTACTTTTGTTTTACTAAAAATTTAGGACCAGATAAACGTGCATTATTATCTTTTCTTTAATTTGAGAAATTTTCAAAACGATATCTCAATAAATGTAGAAATGGAATCGCAGGAAAAAATGGAAAGGGAAACCTAATTCAAAGTCTGTCGTTGTTTATTGTTAGTGTTTTAACCATCTATTATAAAAACATCATATTTTGAAGAAAGATTTATCAGTTTCTCTTACCCGCAGTCCTTTCATTTTTGAAATTCATAAACTTTCAGCGTAAACAAGACAGTAAAAATAAAACGAGAGACCTTCATATAGTGGTGTATAATCTTCTTTCAGTGAGTAAATAATTATCGTAGAAGCAATAGCAATGCAGTTTTCCGGGTTGAAAGATAGTTTTAATAAAAGAAATAAAGATGCATCGATTCCTAATATTACTAATTACTAATCATATTTAATTAAATAAAAGTTTGGAAAATGTAAATATATTAAAAAAAAGTCTGTAAACGGATAAAATTTTTTTTAAAAGTTTTTATTAGCACAATTGATGTTTGTCGATATGTATTATAAAACGGAGGAGAGTTAGGACGAGAGAAATAGATTTATAAATAAAATAGCAACGCTCTAATTCGTGAGTGACCTGATAATAATTTATCGGTCAAGTTTGATTGTTATATTAAAGTAGATATTGAGCTGTGTACGTTAAAAATAGTCAATAAAGCATTTCAAACTAGAATATGAAAATTTGTATTGCTATTAAAATTCTACTTATTTTGGTCAACAATGAAATATAGTCGAAAATACATGTATCTAATTACATATAAAATACATTTAAAATTGTTTCTTTCTCCACATGAAATGGCAGGAAAATCTTCAACTGAAATCTAAATTTGTAATCTGTCATTGAGTGGTCTGGCTTATGCCAATAGAAACACAGATGTTCTCTTGATTACAGACTCGAAACCAATAATTTCATTAACGCCCCTTTATGTGCACACAATTCTTCAAGAAAAACTAATAAAACGAAAAATATGCGAGTCAACGTATCTCTCAATATTTTAATCATTTAATATTTAAAAAATAATTTAAAGGATAGAAGAAATCAATGGGAATCATTTTTAATCTTAACATTTTCATTTCTAACTTGAAGTAGCAAGAATATATTTTCTTTTTCAAATAAAAATATGAAAAAATCCTCAGGTGAATGTAAATTATTAATGGAAAAAAGAAGACTTTGGGTCAGATATTTCGTAAACATTCCGAGGAAGGTAAAAAATTGTTTGCCAGAGGTTTTTATTATATTTGAATAAAGAAGGAAGAAAAATAGGACCTCCATAAATCAGCATTTATCACAAAATGTTTTTTTTTAATTCACAAATATATCAGGTGAGTTTCGTACAAATCTATATTTTTATTGACTTTTTCCCTGTATTTTTTCAAATCCTCTCATTATTTAAATAATTCAACATGTTCAATCAAGTTTAAATAAGATCTCTGTTATTGATTGCAAAAGAATCTACATTTTTAACATTTATGTTTTTATTATTTAAATAAATAATAAAGCCAAAGGAATATAAAAATTATAACAATTATAAAGGATTCAAAGAAATCCGAATTCATATGAATTCAAAGGAATAGTAATTAAATTTGAAAGGACTTAATTTTAAAAATGTAATGTAAAATGAATATTATGAAATATTAAGGATATTCTACCTGACATTTTGACATTAAAATCAGCTGATTTTGTGTTTGATTAATAAAACACACGAGCAGCTCAAACTTTCTTTATGTCAACAGAATGCAAACAAGGACAGTAAAATTTTGATGTTTGGCTCGTTGTTTTATTTTGTTAGCTATCGCGAACACGGTCACTCAATGAGGGCTGGCAAACGATTAGAATTTTAAATTTAGATCGACGTTAGTCTGCTTTATCGTTCATTATCCACCTTAGCGTAACAGGAAACGTGATTAGAGATAAACTCGTTTAGACTATTATATTAATCAATAGAAATTAAGGTGACTTTTCATCCTTTAGAAATGTAACGAACGACCTTTACATTTTTATCTTCTTTACCTTGATTACGTATTTATTGGATAAATAAAGATAAACTCAAATTTGGGGTAAAATAAATATGAACCTAATTTATTATTCTGGAATTATGTTAAAAGAAATTATGTTTCGTTTTAGACATGAGATACGGAATAAAATTAGTATGAAGTAAATATAAAGAAAAAAATAAGATAAGGAAAAACAAGAGTTGCATTTAAATTAGTTTGATATTTCTATACTGTAAAAAAAATTGTTAAAAATAAATTCTGATTTAAATTTAAATTTTTATTTAAATTCGAACCGTTTAGATAAAGGACCAGAAATTATCCTCCTTGAATTCAAAAAGCTTTATTCAACTTGACTTCTTTCAATTGATTTCCAATTAACTTTTAATACATGGTTTTGAAGACACCAATTGGACAGTAGCTGTTAAATACGGCTTGTATATCAACACTGACATTGTGTAATCCAAAGCTTAAAACTTTGTAGCCCTACAAAACACCAGATTAAAATATTTCGTTCGAAATTTTAATGCCAAATTTTAAATCTTCAAGCTCTTGACTCTTACCGATGGTTTTTTACTGAGAGCGCTGGCATCACTGTAGGAGGTGACAGTCACATAAGGACTGGAAGCAGTAATCGGCACAGTAATCATGATTGTGATTTAATCTCTCAATCGTTCCAAAAAAGCGACACCTTATGCACAAAAATCACAAATATTTTCTACTAAACAAAAACATCATTAAATCATCCCAAAGATCTGTACAAATATAATAAAAAGTGTTGATATGATGATCAGAAAACGAGTTTTGAAAATCGCGCACTGTTTGTGATAAGTTTAACTTCTGAGTTTTTTTAAAAAGAAAACAGTGGCAATGTTTTCAAATAAAAATAGAGAATCGATCTAACGGGGAGAGCTTCCTTCGTGAAAATTTCACGAGATAAGTGAAACTCTTAAAGGTAGAGCACTTGTCCGATGAACATAGGAGACTACACTGAATCATGTCGAATATTCTTTTTTGAACCATGATTCTCATCCTGAATATCTTGGGATGAGAAGAAGGTCCCTGCCGACGAACGTGCAGGCACAGACTGACAATAAATTGGCGTTTTGCCTTGCCGTAGTGTCGATGCGAATAGATTCTTGGACCGAGCGGTTAGGGTCGCGTTCCTATATTAAAAGACGATGTTCATCAACATCATAGTCTGTTCATCAGCTGACAGCCAAGAGAAGAAAAACACTTAGGATGACCAAAGTCCACGATTCTGCGATTTAACGTGGAAAAAGGACCTGCAGGTTTACCACGATGCAAATCACCGCTAGAAAAAGAATACATTGCGATTTAGAATATTTCAAATGATGCGAAAAATATTTTTTTCAAGTACTTTAAGAAATTGCAGAAGATTTCACTTTAATTACTTAATTTAATGTTGCTTCAGCTTCAGAGTTTGAAATTGCGAGAATCTATTTTAAATATAATTTCAACTTGAAATTATATTTATTATATTGAAAACTATCAGGAGCAAAAGATAAGTTGATCTAAATGTTAAGAACAGATGAAAGACATCCTTAAATTTTCATACATACATACTTCCAACTTGCTAATGTAATTTTCAAGCAGGTTCATACTTAATTATTTCGTACAAAACAAATTCTTCTCAGCAAGATTTTTCCTATCGTAAGCTTGAGAAAAATGAATAGGTAGGGAAAAAGCTCGGATTAATTGCAAGTGACTTCTCATCTGACCTTTACAAAAGTGTCTTGATTGTCTATTTCACAGCAGGATTTTTATGACGACAAGTAATTGAAACTGTCAATTAACTCAAGTACTTCTTGTGAATCACCAGATCAAACAAATGATGAGCGTCAATTTTTTTGCAATTTAATATAAGAACTTCGGAATAAGTGCCTGATTTAATAAAACTGAATGATATTTGTACTTGACGTCAGGTTACGAAACATTATGTTGATACAACAATAGTGCTTCGATGTGCCACTATAACATGGGTCATGAGCGTTTTTATTTCAAAAAAAGCAATACACTTATTAAATTCAATTTATCACGTGGACTTAAACTCAATTAACTTTGCTGCTCAGGTGAATTCGAAGAAAAAAACAATGCAAATTGGATGAAATCACGCATTGCTTTAAATGACTTCCACATGAGAGATTATTGGCAATTTTAATGTACGCCTGACTTCGAGAATTCAAACGTAGTGGCTAACTCCTCATTACGACATTATTTTCAATTCTTCAACAGCAAGCGAAATTAAACTTTAATTTTACGCCAATCAAGATTCCGAAGTATTAATATCACTTTAAATTTCAAATTATTATTTGTATTATAAATTGTTTCGAAAGTTCGCAACTATAATTTATGATATGAGGATTTGAGTGGAAGATCTTATCGATGTTATTAATTCAGAAAACTATATTTTAATTAAATGTCAATCGCATGAGTGAACACTTTCCTCAACATGTTTTGATAAGATTCTTGAAAACAAGGAACTTTCTATGTAAAATTTCCAATTAAAGGTCTGTCGCGTGTTTTAAAGAAGGAATATTTACTTTGGCAACAGGTATAAGGTAAATGGTTATACAACATTAATATTATCGGTCAAATGCAAAAAAAAAATGTAAAAAATTGCATGTGGTTTAAAATCGATGAAAGTAGAAGTCTAGTAGTAAATGATTGAAATTGAAAAGTCACTTTGAAATCGCGACACGCGGTGCTGAAGTGACCACTATAAACTATATAATAGTGTTATCCGCCGATTTGATCATCTCTATCGAAGCGTAGGCCAAAAAAGTCAAGTGCACAATTGAAAGTAAAGACGTAAGTTTTTCTGAGAAGCTATATGGTGCATAATGAAACTTCCCAGCGTTCCAGAAATTCCCAAATATAGTTCCAAATTTAAAAGTCAAATTTTTGCAGTTTGTTTATCAGTACCTCAATCTATTTTGCATAAAGTATTGTCCCTCTGATATACGAGACAGACTTCAGTCAAGTCAAACAAAAAAGCCAGAAGCAAAACTTGTTCCTGATTTAAAATTATTTCTAGTTTTGATTCATCTTTAAAAATATGGTTTTTTAGATTATAATTCGTTTAGATTAAAATAAAGCTAATTCGGGAATGATATTTTGAAATAAATCTAGTTAACTGAGAATCAAAAAATGAATGCGCTGATGAGCCTTTGTATAATTTCTCGAAAATCTAGGACATTAATAATTACTATTTGTGCGAGACCAGGATGTTTTTATGTAGTCTTCTCTCGGAAAGGTAACTACTGTCTGGATTTTTAAATACCATGCATTGTGTGCAGCTGTACGAACTCTCAATATCGATGTATCGTTAGTAAACACCAGACAGCAGCAGCAGTTTTGCAACGTGCATCAGTCAGCTAAACAATCTGTCGTTCGACGTTTCATTGCCTTCCAAAAATAAACTATGCGTATCGCGTATTAAGTGCGAATGAGCCAGGTAATTTTCATTACGCAACATTGCCCATCGCGGAAAACAATCTGTCGTCCCGCCTTTTCTAAAGAATACATATATACAAGAAATATTAACAAAATATATTTAACAAAATTATATAACAAAATAATGCTTGTGCGACTGACCTAGCTCCTTTTCAAGAAAAGACAAATTATCTTCTAGTTCTGAGTTTTTTGATTCAAAAAGTTTCGGGAATGACGCATAATTAGGAAAATAATATTTTAATAATCCTCTTCATTCAGTGAAGAAAGTTGAATTAGAGAATCAGAACATCAGAAAAAATGAAGACACATTTCGAACCCGGTTTCTCACTGTTTACTCGAGTTATGTTCATGGTCATCAAACGCGTCCTACATTCATGTTCAAGTATTATTCCAATCACTTTCCGCCTCCTCGTTTTCACTTCTTTGAAGGCTCGAGAAAAATATTAAAATAGAAATGATAACGAGACGGACAATTAAATTTAATGTCAATCTATAAATTCGGTTATTAAGTTTTTAAAATTAAATACATTCCAAGATAAACATTTCAAAATCTTTAGTAAAATGTCCAGATTCTGTAGCAACTTAAGATTTGGAAATAATCTACATAGCCATGATTAATCAGAATTTGAGAATTGGATATATGCTCTTTGGCGAGCGACGCAAGGTCATTCCCCTCTTTATTCAGGGGAGCTGCTAAACCTAGAAATTTTCCCAAGTGTCTTTGCATTTTTGCATTCTAATGATATTATCAGATCTCGATGTTCCGAGCAAGGAGTCACCTCAGTAATTTCATTTTTGAGGTTTTAGACGTCAAAGATTAACAAGATTTAACACTCAAGCAAAAATTCACAAACCACGGATTCATGAAACAGGGTGGTCACAAGATCCAATTTTTCAATTTCCCTGATTTGAATGCAAAAAATGAATCTCAGCAATCTAGAGCAGTAGAGCAGCAATCAAGTACATATATTTATAATTATATAGAAGACTGGATGCAAAAATAGAAATAGCAAAAAATACGACTTAACATTTGTAAAAATCAAATTTTTGAAAAGGAGTCATTCTTTCTCTAAATAATAATCACGTAAATAATAATAAAGTTCGATAAAATGGAAACTCGTAGAAATATGGTCAAATATTGCTCAAATGCAATAGTAATTCTTATTTAAGACTCACCTCTCGATACCCTCGAGAATTTTGAGATAATCCAAACTCTTCTTTCAAGAATTCTGTATTTGATTGTGCACAATGTTAAATTAAAAAATCTTCACTATCACCTCACGAGCACAATTTAAATTAAATTAAAATAAAACAAAATTCTTTCTCCTGTTGAAGACGAGTCACTTTTTCTAACCGGGACGTTTCGGACAATAAAATAAAATGGCTTGATAGCGAGAGCAAACCAAACGTTAAGGACGAATTTAATAATAGTGACGGCGGTCAACGGCAAAGTTTCATTGCTGCACTGGCACAAGTCCCTGCGATTTGATGTGATTCGCAGTACTAAAGTCTATACGAGACTCTTATTCTCACGGCAATTGGCCACCTTGAAAGTATGACACCCAAGTCAGTAGATGAGTGTTGAAGCTGACGATGTTTATTACATAGTTGACTGCATAATATATGTATTTGCATGTATGCATGTATGAATGTATGCATGTTCATATGCATGCACTTAACAAATTCGATGAGCTGCAAGATGCGCGTAAACTGCATGGAACAAACAACAGTATTCGTAAAACAATATAAAGGAAATGTGGACATTGGACGTTTGTTACAAGCTTTCTTTTCTGACTTGAAAGTAAACACATTGACTGCCAAGAAATGAAATTTTGAAAATTGACTGCCTTTTGGAACCTTGAAATGACTTGAACCTTTGTTGAGTGCCAAGAGATGACTTTTGGGTCAGGATGATTTGATGAAATACTGAAAATATGCAGATCCTGAAATTGCATAACGAATTAACGGTTTTTTCCGATTGAAAAAATAGCACAGAGGTCATTAAAATTTGTGGAATAAAACATTCAATCATTAGAATTCAGTGCCCCAAAAATTAGATTATCTCAAGAAAGGAATCACTTGGAACTATTTGAAACTATATTTTTCTTCGAAATGTACCAGAACGTTCAAATGAGCGAAATTACAAGTTTCTTTTATACAACATACAAGTTTTTCAAATTAGTTTCAATAGAAATGAATCAATATTTTTAAACTGTTCCTAGTTTAAAATACAGACATACCTACAAAAACTCATTTATTTGAAAGTTCAGAATTTTTCAGGAATTTCAAACATGTTTTGTTTAAAGATCTTTTGCTGGACGAGGAAACTCAAAGTGAGCAACTTTTCAAACAAAACCTATTCAAGGTAACTTATACGAGTGACGATAGTCGGACTTTACAAAATAACTATTCGAACTGAGAAAACCACCACGCAAGAGGATGATGAATAGTACTAGTAGATTCAGGCAAGTCGCCAAAGTCCATTAATCCTGACTACTTGTAGCAAGGAACCTTCAAAATAATTTATCTGAACTTCTCAATAATTTAGCAATGATTATCCAGAGATGTTTCATTGAACAAATAAAATATAATTTTTACAGTTTAATTACTATTTGTTTTGCAAAAATATAACGCGGTTGTAAACTGAAAGGTAGGACTTTAAAATACAAGTCAATAAAAATGATTTGTAAATCCCCAAGTGTTTCCTGTGTGGCAAGAGAATGAAAATGTTATTGAATCGATCAATAAAACGCGCTCAGGGAAGCGGATATCTGTCGTTTAAATCGATGAATGTAATCTACAATTGTAAAAATAGATTTAACAATGGGATGTAAATATTTGTTTCTGAAGTGTACATAAAATGTCTGTCTCAATAAAACACCCTTCCTAACTATTAATTATTGTATATATTAAATATTTAAGATAATAAGATTATTTTCTAATTACATATTTTGTCAATTTTCATCGACCCACGCTTTAATTGTTAAAGGCCATATATCAACGAAGCTATTTATCCTGCATTATTATATGGTCATTACGGGAAGATGAGTCGCTATTGTGATCGATACACGTATATGTTTTCTGTCATAAAATACGAGTAATTTCATACCAAGAAATACGATCTAAAGTTATAATCCTTTTTTAATTAAATCAGTCGCAATGCTAAACAAGAAAGAAAGTTTAAGACGATTGAAAATCTTTAAACTTTTCATGGTTTACTTGGAAAGATACAAATTCTGCTAATATTTGCTACCAATGTAAGGAAACTGTACTTTGAAAAAGTATCTTACTCAACATTATTTGGCAAATAAATAAAAATTCTCGGAAAATAAATATGTATTTCTCACTGACAAAAGACATTTCGTTAGTGCAAAATTTGTGACAGATGTTTAGTCATCAGTGGAGGTACTGAAGAGTCTGTGGATCATCAGGTTCATGCGTGGTCAGTGTGTGCTTCACGTGTCTCTATTTTGAGGACCACGCGTGCACTATATACATCTCCATGGATGCACCAAAATGAGATTTGCTAAAGGCTAAAGCTCTAAAGTGCTGTAAAATTGTCTATCATTGACTATAACTAAATCATTATTGCCGAAGAATCAAACAGTGTACAACTATGTAATATAAATGTCAATCATGTATCAAATACACCACTCTAACGTTTTAATAAAAAGAAAAACTTTAATTCCAACTTTTTTTGGCCAGTAAAATGTTCTTTCGAAGCGAAACATGCTACTCTAAGTTTAAACTTCCGGGTTTAAATTTAAAACTCATAAACTCGAAAATAGTTGGCTTACTCTCTTGAGATCATTCATAAAATTATTTTCCCGCAACGAAAATTATATAACTATAAAATTGAAAATGAAGTTTTAAAATTGTTTAAAGCTTATTTTCTACAGAGATGATTGCTCGGTACAAAAGGAATTGATTTGCATGGTACTTATTCTCCGAGTTTCTCTGAGAAATTGCAAGAAAATCAAGTTGTATGTAAATACTTTAATATCTAATCAGCGTAATGAATTCTTTAATAATAATGACAAAGTAAGATAAAAAGTAGAGAAACGTGACAACAGTTTATCATCACGCGAGCACTGTCATGATACTGATGATTTATCTATAATAATATTACGTAATTCAAAATAATTTTTGCGATAAGAAGTCACATCTTTCCGCAAACAAATAAAAGTTATTTGTCTTCGAGAATTATTTTTAAAGAAGAAAAAATGTTTGAAGGAATTTATAGCTTTTACTAAAATAGTTCATAATTCATACTGATTGCTTTGATATTGCAGATGTAAATATTTATATCATCAAAGGCAGAGTAAAACAAACAAATGCTTGCAATTTTAGAATCAAAGTCTACTAAACCTCATTTCCAAATTCCAAATATTGAAAATTCTGCTATTTATAATATAAATAAAATAACTCGAAGAATTATATTTAAAAAGGTTCTTTATTTAGACTAAAAAAATTAAAATATCCATATTGGTTCGATGAAAATGTAATTTTCTGTTTTTCTAATATAATTATTGATATAAAGCAGAGAAGAATCTATTTTAAAAAATTGGAGTGGTGTTTGGTACAAGAAAATTAATTTCACGTCGTTGCCAAACTGTCTAGAGACTACATCCTAAAATATCTTGAGTTGCTGTGTGAGTGGTAACTTCATTCACGGACATCTAAGTGATATAATTATACAGAGGACGTCAAAGAAAATTATATTTGAGTGGTGAAAAGTCTGGAAATGATTGAAGTACAGTGAAAATTTTTAAAACAATAGATAAAAACAATAGATAAAACTCCCCTCGAAAATACAAAAGTTTTTCCAAATGTTTATCAACCAAAATGCAAGAAAAATTCCTTACATAAGTTTGACAAAGTGATTCTTTCAGTATCTCCAACAAAAACTCTTGTTAATAAATGGCAAATTCTTTTTACAAGTGTCAAGCCAAGGGTCTAATGCCAAAAAAACTTCATCAACAAAGCTTGGAATAATGATGGCCTTCCAAAGTTCAAGATCGTATGATTATCTCTCTCTTGATCAGAAAAACTAACTCTAGCTTGCTCTTTCACCTTCGCGCGAGCCTTCGCGTTTATCACTTAACAGATTTATCGATTGTAACTCTTCTCTTCTCATCAAACAACCAGTTATACATGGAAACATAGGTGTCTCTGGATCTAGTGCTAAGAAAATACTCCAAAGAACCAGTTATGCATTGAATATAGAAATGCTGAGTGCAGAGTTGTAAACAGACTAGTTAAAGTTAGTATCCATCTTGTAGGAATTCATCATGGGACAGATTTTTTTAAATCGAAGATTACTTTATTGTTTGCTTTTGATTCTAAAGTTATTTACAGTATCAGAAACCGCCATCAGTCTTCCAAATGAAGAAAATGTGACTATCACTCAAGAACTGAGAGTTCCTAGCAATTTGAAAATTATTTCCTTAACACCATCTCAACTCCAATTATCGACGATTACTCAAATTGAGATCATTATCGACTCAATGCCAAAGATTGAAACAGATTTTTTCTGTGTGTTTTCCTCGGGAGATCATTTCTTTGAAACTAAAGCTGTGAGAACCGATAACGGAGTAAATTGTTTATCACCAAAGGCATTTCCGAAAATAAAAAATGAAGACAATTTTGTAAACTGGAAATTATCTGTAAGAATGGCTGATTTAGTGAGCACAAATTTTACTGTCTTTGACTGCAACACTTATCAGATTTGCTCTGAATGCATATTTTCCGGCTTCCCTTGTGAATGGTTACGAGAAGATATTAAATGTGGCTACTGCAGTAAAAATTCAAATGGAAAATGCATCACTGACCAATCAAACAATAAAGTTTTAGTAAGTCTAAGAGAATATCTTATTTGATTTTATAAAAAATCCCTTTCAATTAAAAATAAAAAAATTTAAACGTGGAAAAGTGAAATTTACTGTAAACATTGAATTATTTATTACAGACTGCCGAGAGCGGACTAGAAATGTGTCCTTCGATTATTATCGACGATCCGATAATTTTAGTGCCTTCAGGAATAAAGAAAGCAGTGAAGGTCAACGTCTTGATGATAGAGGTCTGTATTCAACTTCTACTCAAAAAAGGAAACTAGTGTTTAAGAGTTTTATTAACTTCAAGTTAAAAATTAAGGAAATGAAAGGCACTAACTGAATAAGTGATTATGATACCGGTTAGAAGCTTGAATTTCTCGTTTTGCTACTTCACAATGTGCAAAAAATGCTGATAGCTAAACTACTATTAATCGTTACACTGACATTATCATATTCAAAGAAAAACTTTAGTTTTTATTCTTAATGAAAAAGAACAATTATCTTGTTTCATGAATTAAAATCTTCCCCACCAATCTTTCTGGATAATCTTTCTCCCTCTTTATTTCTCACTGATAAAATATAGAACTAAACTATATCTTTCTGAACTTTCAAGGGCTTCCTGATTCAAGCCAATTTCCGCTGCCGCTTCGATTTGGAAAACCAAAATCTTGAAGTTATGGCGAGATTATTAGCAGATATAATTTATTGCGATCAAATTGAATTTTCCTACAAATCTGAGAATCCCAAAATATCAGTACGATTTTTTATACTTGCTGGAAGAGCTGGTTTTCATCTCGAAAATCCGAAGAATATTAGTATCGAGGTATACAAATGTGGAAAAATGGCGAAAGATTGCATCTCTTGTTTATCAGTGGAAGAAAAATACAATTGTGGTTGGTGTGAGAAAACAAATAGTTGTGAAATTCGAAATTCTTGCGATGGACATTGGACAATTCAGAAGTATGACTGTGATTATTTAGATTCAAATATAACACGGTCGGTTTTATAAATTTATAATATAAACAATTTAGTTTGTGACAATGTTAATAAATTAGAGTTAAAAAGTTTACTTTAGAATTTCTATCCAGAAACGAAATAATACCTACAGGATAGGGAAGCATCTGTTAAATACGAAAGCCTTTTAACCAGAGGGAAAACTTCTAAAAATGACCCTTACGTAATTATTTATGAGAAGGCGTTACCGTCAGAGGCGTGTAATGTTTTGCATGTAATATAAAAAGGTTAATAATAGTGAAAGGTATAGCATAGGAAAATGAGGTATATGATGATTAATACTAATATTAATAATAATAATATAATAATATATCATATTAATAATATGATAATTAATTTCAGTTAATTAAAAAAAATTATTGATTTTATAAAAAAAAAGTACTCACCGCATTGGAATCCTTGGCTTTGAAAAGATGACAATAATAAAGTCCATCGTCACCTTTTAGAGTGTAAAGGAAGCTGCTACCTTTTGCATCCTGAGCACTTGGTGGTACCATTTGAGGTTTTAAAGTGCTGTTTAAGGTGTGTATAAACAACGGCTCCTCTTTGTTCGCAACGTATGCCGAAATGGATCCAGAAGCCACCAGAAGGTTTACCTAAATTAACATTATTAGGCACATTTAAAAAAAATATGTAATAGTAAGAATATAGTAAAGTAGTAAAGAAAATAGTAAAAGTAAGAAAATTAATGTAGTATTTAAATCAAAACGAATAATGCTTACGATAATTTTTTAAAAATGTTATGTTAAAATATCTTAATCTGCAATAATTTGATTTTAGTTTCAAAAACAATTCTGTCATAACAGAATTGTTTTTGAGATTTTTCTCCACCGTTTTTATTTGATTTTTTTCGTGATTATTCTTTAATAATTTATTTATTTTATTTTTACAAGTTCCCTTAAAAAAATCGTTATGTTTTTCATTATGTAGGCTTTCTTTTTTTAATCTTTGAACATTTATTTTAAATTCAGATTATGTAAATAATCTTTTTCTTCGCTTGATTTTTATTCATGAAAAGTTACATTAAGGAAAAAAATTATGGTTACATAACTAAAAAATGATTGAGCAACAATAATGAACCACAGTTTATTTTCTACCCGGAAATAAAAAACTTTGAGAAGTATCTATTGAATAATAATAATAAAATACTATTTTATTTTATTATTTTTTTATTTTTTAAAAATATGAATAAGCTTCGAGTTTTAAAGGGTTTTCAAAATTTTTACAGGATTTCGACAAATTTAAACAAATTTTTCTTTTCAAAAGATTTAAAAGAAATTCAAAATATTTTAAGCTATTTCTAAAGATTTCATAGAATTCAAGAAATTTAAAGAGGTTTCAAAAGAATTCAAAATTTTTTAAGAGACCTCAAAAAATTTCAAAATATTTCACAGAATTTCAACAAATTTCAGAAGACCAAGTGATTTAACAGATTTTAAAGAATTAAAATAATATTTGTTATGTTTTGAAAATACTTGAAAATCTTAAAATGCCTTTCAATTATTTTTAAATTCTTTACAATAAGTGGAAATCTCTTGAAATCACTTTAACTTTCTTAAAAACGCTTAAAATCTCTTGAAAATCCTTGAATTCTTAGGACTTCTTTTAAAATTGTTAAGAATATTTTTAATTACTTGAAAATCTTAAAACTAGTCTGAATTCTTTTGAGATTTCTATTTTCTCTATAATCGCAACTTCTTTTTTATGTAATAGGATAAGCTACTTGAACTTTTGACATTTATAGCTACATACATCTTAACAAAATATATTTATTTAATCGACTAAGGAATTGAGGATGTTAATATTTATATCTTCATTTCAGTCATTATTTTATATGTTTTTTCCCCGCATTCGCGTGAGGGGATTATATCATTATCCTTCATAGATGAGGAACTTAACTGCTTGAGAACGTGACAATCAAATTCATTCTTCAATCGGATGCTTTTGAAAACGCACAATAGAAAGACATCCGTTTTCTTGCTGAATTTGCGAAGGACAATGCGAACGCGACCTAGCTTGGAATTTCCTGCATGACATACCTCAATCTTTTATCGCGGGAACACAAGTGCATGCTCAGTTGCGATGAGGTTATTATACTTCAATTAAATAGCTAATCTAAATAATTCGTTGCTACAAAAGATTTCAATTTGTCTAATTTATAAAGTTTCACTCTAAAATTATTTCTTTTCTTATCGCTTTTAGATTAAAAGTATTTAATTTTATTAATTTTATTAAATCTAAGATAAATTCCTTCCCTAGAATTAAAAACATACCTACATATTTGAATGTATAAAGGATTTACAAATTCTCTAATATTTAAAAAGAAAATACGAAAAAGATAGCGATCCCGAACAAAATTTCAGTTAAATGTAAAT
Organism: Synergus coniferae; assembly: GCA_032164275.1. NCBI lineage: Eukaryota > Metazoa > Arthropoda > Insecta > Hymenoptera > Cynipidae > Synergus > Synergus coniferae. Next base: position 5,608,050 of record JAUEJJ010000017.1, on the reverse strand, counting down.
GCCATATTTTTTTTCTAACGTTTAAATCAGCACAGACGTTATTTCGTCGCGATTAGAAAATATATTCAGCTGAATAGCGCGACAAACATTATTGAAATTACTTCCCAACAGAAGTTCAAATACTTTAATATTCACGTAATTCGAAACATTTCTGTGAACTGAATTAATTTTCGACTAGACTTCATCAATGAATTATAAAAACTGATGTTTCTTTTAGAAAAAAACTCACTGATTATGAAGTATAATCATGACAGTTAATTTTTTTATTATATTTATAATTTTTGAAGAAAAACTTAAATAGGATTTTTTTTAAATTTCCATTTAAATCAGGATCAATTAATAACACAGATCTAACATAAGTTGCAATTAGAATTTTGCCTCTGTTGTTCGTGTCATGGAAAGTTACCATTTGCTAAAGTGCCGTTAAGTTTATACTATTTTATGGCACTCCCTCCTTTCCTTCCAATAACGAGGCAACCCACACAAAGTTAATCATAACAACAAATCCTTCATTAAAGGCGATCTACAAATACATTTGATGCAAGAAAAGATAAGTGCTTGCACTGTTAAGACAAAGCGGCAAGTACGTTTTTGATAAGACTCTACACTTTTTATAATACAGCTTTTATTCCTTTCAAATATAAGTCTACGAATGAACTTTATCCGGTATCGAAATTGGGGTTCAGTTTCATGAAGCTCAACTTAGCCACTACTTTACTAGCTTTGTCATTTCCCACGTTTTCAGATATTAATTTTGATCATCAATTTTACACTTATAAGCATTCTTGTTTTCGAGCCTCGTTTAAAATCCTCTTATAAAAAAAGGTTGCGATTATATCGAAAATAGATTTTCGTAATCTTGAAATTTGAAACTCCATTCTTTCTTCACCTAATGGTTGGATTTGTATTCGCTGCCTGTACCTTAAAATTTCAAAGGACAATAAAAGAATACCAAAAAATTTCAGGATTTGAAAGGAATTTCAAAAATATAAAGAAATATATTGTTTTTTATAAAATCTTTTTAAATATCTATTATCTATGTATTGTTTTCTATTTTCCATAGACTTTTTTCCGGACAGAAAATGATTGTTTATTATTGTATGCTCAATCATTTTTTAGTTATGCAACCATAATTCGTCTCTTGTGTGTAACTTTTCATGAATAAAAATCAAGCAAGGAAAGAGCTCATTTACATAATCTAAATTTAAAATAAATATTCAGAGATTAAAAAAATTAAATCTACATAACAAAAAAAGTATAACGTTTTTTTAAAGGAAACTGCTAAAAATAAAATAAATGATTAAAGAATAATCAAGAAAAGCAAATAAAAACGGTGGAGAAAAATCTCGGGCTTTAACTATAATTCCCGGTTTATTTGTGGATATACAAAATTACTGATCATTTCCCGATTTTTCCAATTTCCTACTATATTCGCTAAAAGTAAACATACCTTCAAGCAGCTTAAAAATTATTATCTTCAAATATAGTAGAAATTTTTAAGCGAAAATTGAAGAAATATTTCATTCTTATCTTCGAAAAGCAGAATATTTTCTATTTTTCATATAGTTATTTTTCGCGACACGTTGTTAGTGAATATAATTCTTTTTGTATGATTATAACTTGTTATGAAAGCAAGTGGCCTTGGTTTTTAAAACGAATGGTAAACATTTGAGTGGAGTGTCATTCCACTCTTATTTTCATTCAGACATATAAAATAGAAGGCAGTATCAACTTAAATATTAGGACAAAAGTTTAACATGTGATCATTTAACAGTTTTGCAAGCATACAAACCTTTTCGCGCTTATTTCTCCTCTTGATTTCACTGATAACCCAAGGCAACATGGGAGCACTAAATCGTCGGTCCATTGCTGCGAAGCCAACATAGTCCACTGGTGATAACTTCATTTTTACGCTTTTTTTGGCTTTCACTATTAAAAAAAATTTTTTTCTTCTTTTCAGAGACCTTTAGTTCAATCCTGATTTTTACATTTTGAAATCGATTTTGAAGACTTGGTTGAAATCCAGTCCCCCTTAATTGGAAGACTACCCATGGAATTATCTGTTCAAATTAATTTTCTTCATTATTTTATTGTATTATACAATTATACATATATTCCATTATACATTATTCACTTGCATTGTTTTAGAAAAGAAGTGAACATTTTCAATATTTATTTATTTGGTATCAGGAAAAAACCTGAACCAAAGTTATGGATAGTGACTAAAATTATTGACGATTAGATTTTGTTCTTCCTTCTATGTAAGTAATCTTTATGCTTTTAATTTTCCTCTGTTCTTACACATAAAGTCATAGATAACTAATCGCATAAAGCAGTAGTTTATGAAGTTGAAACTTTAGTTAAGATCTGAGCAAAATTCTATTTTTCAAAAATGAGTCATTTACGAGATGCGAGTAAATTTTATGAAACTAAGAATCCTTTGTTTTCTTTACTTAAGAATATAATTTACTGTTATCAGAATTTAATCAAGTTTGATAAAATATTTGCAAAAGATTTAAGATGCATTGTGGCAAAGTAAGTAAAAATGCATGTCAGAGTGTAATTGCTAATTGTTAATTTAATATTTTTAAAAAGAAAATTTGCCATTGTATGATAAATCTGATAACATATGCTGAAATAAAACAATAAAATAATTTGACATTTGTAGAAAGAAATCATATTTTGATTAGAATAAATTAGGAGAGTCGTAAAAAATGTTTCTTCAACTAGTTTTTAAGTAAAGAATTTCATCGTGAATAACCCAGAAAATTGTAATCAATATTCCAGAGAAAAATTCATGCATGTTGCGATCGAGCACAAAGATTACGTAAATATATGTTTCCCAAATGTGAATTTACCTATTATGAAATCAATGAATAAAATCGCAGATGATCTACATTTAAAATGTCAACTCTGATAGATAATTATAAAATTAAAAAATTAAAATAAATAACATTTTCACGAACATAATAAAATATCAAGTATCAACTTACACGAAGAACATGTGGTAGAGGAAAAAACAATCATTAAAAACTCAATAGAATATAGAAAACGAAAATTTACATAGATGCGTAAGCCCTGACCGCTTTTATAAACAAGGTTTTACTCCATTCTTTCCACCAATTTGTTTTTTCTAATTAAGATTGTGTAAGACTGTAAGTCTCGAAAGCAGGTGAAACTCTCAATTTTAATAAACTCTTGCGATATATTCACAAAAGAAGTTATAGGAACAATTCCAAGCTAGAAAATTCGCGATTCACTTAAAATTTCGTAAATATAAAAGTTTGACATTTCGTGATAAATCTGCAACTTTGATTTTTTTTGGGGAACCCACCTAACCTCAAATTTTTGACACTTCACACGCGAAGTTTGAATCATTTCACTGGATTTGAATGTATGTACATATTCTTCTTTTTCGTTGAGTGGTTATTGTTTTAGATGATAAAAGGTCAGAAAGAATTTAAAAGACAGCTGACAAGACTGGCCATTTTACTAGAGAAAGAGAGAAACGTTAAATGTCAAAACCGCGAAGCGAAATTTGTATTCCTTGTCACTTTGATGCCAAGATGAGAATTTCATATTCTACTTGTGATGAGAACTGAATTCAAAATGCTTACCTTCGTACAGGTAAACACTATATTTCTGGAAAAACGGATATTCCGATGCTATGCGCGATATACATATGTAATCACAAAACAAGTGTCTTGCTCTGTTCTCTTTTTAAACTGATTTTATGGATCTGCGAATGTAGCGCTCTCTATCGTAGATTTCTGAAAACGTGTTCGAAATTTGAATTTTTTAAACAGAAAAATTTTATTCTCATATTCTTGGGAATTAAAAGTCTTTAATCTTGATAATATTGTGATTTACATGATGTTTATCAGTGTCAATAAAAATATTTCGACTAAAAATCATTATTTTCTTTAAATTCCTTGAATTATTTTCAATGCATATTCTGAATCTCCTAAAATCAAAGCAGAATATCTTTAGTCACTATAAAGTCTCTTAAAATACTTTTAAAATTCTCTGAAATTCTTTAATGTTACTTAAAATCTCTTTAAATTCCGGCACTCAAGGTTTTGTTCTTGTGGAGACAAACTGATCAAAATGCAAAGAAATCTCAAAAGGTGTTGGTGGTTCAAAAGCTTAAGAACTGGCAAGTAACCACAAGTAACTGAGCTTGACGATGGCTTTAACGTCCTCGTATGAAAAAAGGGTTCTGGAAGGGGTTTCTATCGAATTCATGATCTCATTTTAGATGTTATCAAAGTTTAGACTATTTATCGCTAAATCATAAACATTCGCAGATCCAAGCGCTGGCAAAGAAAGAGTCTAAAGCATGATTGAAGAATTATAATTTAAAAGAATATTATTTAAAATATTCCATACTATTTAAATTTCTACTTTAATAATTCTGATATTATTTTTAACAAAAAATGTCTTTTAACATATAAAAGAAAAAAACCATTATATAATTAAACAGATATTTTAATGAAAAAAAAGATTAGATGAAATGTTTTGTTGTGTCTTGATTAGATAAAAAAAATTAAAATAGGGACAAAATATGAATTATTGATTTTCTCAAAAAATTACTATAAGCATAAATCTGTAAATAGTACATAATTTATTTATTTGTACATCACGACTTCGCAGTTCTTGGAGTGATTGTACAAAGTAATAAAAAAAAGAACAATTATTCCATCGTGTAGCGAGCTAAAATGTCAGAATGGGCCCATCTCGATGGTCAAGGATATCTGAAACAATTTTAAAAATAAATTTTAATTTGAAAATTGAGTAGAGCCCTAAAAAATGTCATCAAATTGTTATTTAATTATTAAAATAAAATTAGAATTCCCTCAACATTAATGTTGAACTAATTCCAAACTCCGTTTTATTCAGAAAATTCACTGTGTAAATGAATGAAGAATATTAAAGAATAATTTTTTAATAAAATACCTTTAGCTATACTCCACCAGGGGAGAGTAATATATGTGAGGAATGCATTTAAAGGGACGGACTGGGCTCGTTTCGTCTCCTTCCAGAAGTGAAAAGTCTGCGTAAAACCGCGCATCGTCCATAGAGGATTGTAGGCCCCATCGTCCAATTCTGTTAGAAATGATAAGAGAATACCTTTAATTACAAACTTCATCAAAAATATTCATCAAATATTCGCAAAGCCTTCAAAATTCAAATTAAAAACCAAATCTCCATTTGTTTCATTGGAATTTTAAAAGACTATACGGGATTATGAAAATTTAAGTCAACTACATATATGATCTTTATCGTAACTAACAAAAGGCAAAAAGCAATTATATGCACAATTAAATTATTGAATTGAGAAAAAGGCGGACAGCATTTGAAGCAAAGTGATATGGAATTAGTTAGAGACTTTTTTATGCCCTCATATTATAACAAATGAGTCAAGCAATTTTCATAATGGAAGCTGAATAATTGCGTACACACACACACTCAGACATTTACTAATAAATATATTTTTTAAAATATATGTATATGTATACACATGAGCGAATATTAAAACTTAAGTAACGGGAAAAACAGTTCCTTCGAAATGCTATTTGTTTTTGGATACATTTTTGGCATTTTCTTGTTAGTGAAAGCTGGTAGTCATTTTTAATTACACAGTTCCAATGGTTGATAATCGTTTTTACGAAATGAAACTTATTGGATAAAATAAAACTTTTACTGAAATAAAACTTATAAAGACAATAGATTAATTTCAGGTCGAACTCACAAGAGTTTATTTCGCACCGGTATTTTTTTGAAACTTACTTGAAGGAAATAACTTGGTTGAGGAAGATTTGATTGTGAACTTTGAATTTAACAACAAATTTACTGATATTTATATAATATCAAGTTTATTAAATTCAATTTAACTCAAATTTTAATACTCATAAATTAAAAAAAAAAATTATCTTTTAAATCAGTTAAATGCGTGTTGTCTAAAATCATTTGAAAAACAACACACTTTATCTACAGATGATTCTATGATTTGAACATTGTCGAGTCTGCATGATTTGAAATGAATTCGGCTAGGTTTTCCCTTCCAAAAAAATATTGAATTAACATTGGACCAACAATCTGAAAACTGTTAGAAAACCATCCTAACTTTCAACTGCTTTCAACTTAAGCTTTCATTGACAAAAGCATTAGTAATATAAATGATAAATTCTTCCCAAATCGTTTTATGAACAGTGATAAATTTGAAGGTTGATTCTGAAATTATGGTGAATAATCAGCGAGATGCGCGGGGTATAATAATTTGATAAGGATGCTGATCAAAGAGGTTTATGCGGGGAAGAATTTACCCTGAGAGCCGGGGCGGCGCGGGAGTTCGCACCAATAGTAGATAGCTGTTCCATCAGTGGTGACTCGATGAGGAGGTAGAGGATTCTCGGTATAGCTTCCAGAAAAGGCTCGCCGTCTTCGTGGCCTTGGGAGGGTGGCACTCTGTCTATGAGTGCAACTGTGTGATCGCATCAATCTCGAATTTGCATTTCTGTCTCGGAGGCCGTTGATTTCTTCATTGGTCTTGTTACGATTTTTTCTAGAAATGTCTTCGCGATCGCTTCCATATCCTCGAAGATCATGATTGGTCCTCCCTTCACCTTTTGGTGCAGTGAGATGATCGTCCTCTTCGTCCTCGAAAACAATTCTTTTGCAGTCGTGGTCCAAGTATGATTGTTGTTGATTCCAAGGATTATGCTCCTTCGGTTCGTAGTCTAGGGGTAATTCCTCCTTGCCATTTACGAGTATTGCCCCAGCGTCAAGTTTCTGCCTTACATTGTCGTCGGTCAGAGAAGCTCCAGATGGAAGAAGAAGCTCGCTGCCAATCTCGATTGTTTGCTGATGTTTCTGGATGCCTGCCGCGAAATCCGAAAAAGTTTCCGTGAAATTTTTGCCAAAGTTTTTTTTTGTGCGCAGTCCGCGATCGATTTTTACGAGTCGCGGACGCTAGATTTATCACGGATATATATATATATATATATTTTTTACGTCTTGCCACTAACTCCGAGGATCACTGAGACTCGAGGTACTGTACTGATATTTTAAAATTTATATAAATATATTATTGTAAATTATCTGTATCCAGCATCTCAATTTTTAGGGAATTGGACTTGAGTTCAATTTAGGTGTTGGATTGGCAACTATAAAAAAATCAGAGATGCAGAGAAAAAGTGCATTAAAATAATAATAAAATTAACAATTCTTATAGCAAAACTATACGAATACAAATTGCAACCTCTTTTTTATGATAGGATAATATAATATAGCTAGGTTTTTACATTCAGAAAGAACATTTTAAGAAAACTAAAGCAACTTAAATTTTACATAAAATGAAATTAGAAAACAAAAAACAGTAAAAATTTGGTAAATAGGAGTTCACTTGATAGTGCAACTAAATTCTACTTCTAATTTTCTAATCCTCCAATTAACCCGATTTTAGATTTTATAGATTGTTCCATCGAGTTTCAGTGGACCCGTGTGAGAGACGTTTTTTTTTTCTTTTGCTATTTCGCGCAGGCACACTCACCGCGAGTGTCGCGGTAGGCATTCTTGTGATTCGGTGAGCTCTGGTTGTCCTTCCCGGATCGATCCCTTGAATTCCTTTGCTTCCGACCAGAATGCCGGGCTGAATGCAGCGGCGATCTTCTGCGTCGGGGATTAGGACTTCTGCGATTTCCAGGTGAGTCCCGGCCGCCCCAACTGCTATTCTGTCCATCAGCTATAAAGGAAACAGCCGGAAAAAGGACGTGCCAAAGATTAGAGACATGTGTTCTCCGCGAGGACGGACTTATTTCGTGTGTGAAAGTGGTGATTCTTCTTTGTGTCTCACATTTTCAAACGGTGCTTCTTCACGCCGAAAACATATTCTATTACAAATTATACGATCTTTACACGCAAGAATTTAAAAACAAATAATGAAAAGTGCATCAGAACGTGAACTCCTTACCGTTTACCGTTTTTTAAGTGACAAGTTGCAATCGAAAAGACCTCTTTCGAAAGCCCCTGAACCAAAAATTAATCTAGCTTACAACCAATTATTCTCTCAGAGGAAATTTTGCAATCTAAATATGGATATTTTTAGAAGTTTTACCATATTTCTTCTTCTTGAATAAAATTGTTAAGTCTTAAGGGCGTTCGAAGTGCATTGTTTCTTAAACAAGAAGAAAAACCATAGGTGTATTTCATAAGACTCTGGAACTGTCCATTATGAAACAAGTAAAAATTATTGTGACTTTTAGTTAGTACTGTTTTATGAATGTACAGTTGGAACGGAGTCTGTGTGTTTTGTTAATTTACAATGTTTAAAATTGTGCAAAAACGCTCACAAATACGCTCATGCAAAAAGTATCTTAAAGTGCTGATCGGTCTAGTTGAAGATAAAAGTGTAATAGCAAAAAATTTTGATCAACGAACGTCTTCGACCAAATATTTGATTTAATGAATTTTATGCACGGTTTCTATTGTTTAATAAAAAAAGGGGCGAGGACGATCGTCTCAAAAAGATTGAAAGTGTTGCAAAAGAGGTCGTTGATGTACTCTTTGTAAACCTGAGATTTTAGATTCTCTATAATATTAATATTGAAATAAGTGCGAAAAATGATAACCAGTTTACCATCCCGAACATCTCCAGCTTCAATTTCGTCGAGTCCATTAGCCATCGAATCCAGCCCTTCGTTTTCAGATCTTGCCTTCGTTGCTGCCGTTTCCGGTTTCGTCCTCCAACCTCCTCGAACATAATTATTCAAATTTGCACTCGGATCTGAAAGCCTGCGTTGATGACGATACATGAACAGGTCCTCTGCATCCTCCCAGTCAGCGTCCCAAAGATCAGTTGCACAATATCCAGGTTCTGATGTTGGTGTCTCTGCACCTGATCCTTTAGGTTTCGTGACTGCCATTTCAGCGTGACCTTTTCCTACACAAATAATTAAAAAGGAATAAATAAATACATATTTTTTATTTAATATTAATTTAATATTGTTCGTAGAACCTAATTTTTAAATTGTTAAAAAATTGTACCTTGTGGTCCTTTCATCCGCACGAATTCGACCCTTTGAGAAGCTGCGCCAGAGAAAAGACCAAAGGTCATACGTTGTGCTACTTTACTGCTTAGGCTCGACTGTAAAAGTTTTTATGTCATTTTAAAAAGTGGTTTATGAAAGGAGTGAATTGATTCTTATAGAATTATAAGCTGTAGAGTGAATTCATGAATTACCCTAGCATCATAAACTTTTTTTAATGCATCATATCTGATGGAACCAAGGAAAATAACTCCTTGAACAGCACCGTCTCTGTCGGAGGCAACTAATTCGACGCATACCATCTCCCCATCCCTGACTAGTATATCACAGAAAACTTCGTCAAAGTTATCAACCATGAAGCAAATGTGTGGATACGTCATTTCCTCGAGTTCGCCTTTGGCATCCATTCGTCGGCGACTAGGACTCGCATACACTTTCTGCGAGTGTCTTCTTAATACCTGTTGTAAAAATTCATTTTAGGTATTAGTTTCAATTTTTCACGAATTTCCTCAGTTTTTTTGTCTGTTTTAATTTTTCTCTCGATAAACTACATAATCATGAGAATATAACTCATGAAGGTAAAATTTTATTGTGAAAAGTATATAAAGATTATATTACTTGTAATTCCTTTGGGCTCGTTCGCGTACAAGTGGCAAGAGTTAGTGTATAATCAAATTGATGCACGACTAGATTCAGGTAAACAGTTTCTTCCCAATCAATATCAGGATCACCAATTGGCAGTTTTTTGCTATCTTTGCGAAAAACGTTCACTTCTGTCTCGAACTTTGGCAAATATCTCGAAGAAGTTTTTACGTGCTTCTTTCGGACAAAGAATAAGAGATCATCGCCATCGATTGTGTGTTCTGCTTGAAATAGGAAATGTCGCACAAAAAGATCTGTCCAATAAGTAGTGCCTTGCAACATCACAAATCCTGAATCTGAAATAATAAATTATTAAAATAACATTTATATTATCATTTTATTTTTAACATTATTGCAATTAGTGAATTCAATTAAAATTTTTAATTATAATATTGTTACATAAATAAGTCAAGGAATTTACATTTTTAAATGGACTGATTTGCAAAAGTCATTTAGAATTTTTTTGTTAGATTTTGTTATATGTTAATAAAGAATAGAATGAGTAATTTTTTGTTGAGTCATCGTCTCCTGAGATTCTGGTTATCTTTTTTTCCCCTCAGGTTATTAGCAATGCAGAAATATATACATACAGTATCTGATTTACATAATAATTATTCTTTTAACTTAAGAATATTGTCAGGAAAGTATAATGTCCACTAAAATTAACATGTTCGCACATCGAAGAAGGGAGAGATATTCACGGTTTAAATGAAAGTTATTATTCATTTTCACGGATCAAGAAAAAATAAAAATAATACAATTGCAATGGTAGGCTGTGGTGTAAAGATGATTCCCAATCAGATTTAAATAAGAAATTTAAAATTCAGTAAAGAAAAAGCTAAAAAAAAAAAACTAAAGGACTCAAAAATTTAGTTTTAGAATTAAGAAATAAATATGTATATTGTATATATTTTTACAATATACACATTTCCGAATATTTTCATAATTTTAATTTTGATTTTTCTAATTTAAATCAGACAAAAGAAAACAAGGAATTTAAATAAACATTGGTTCTGTTTATTATAAAAATTGAGAAATAAATCATTCAATTGTTACATGAAATTAGTTTCCTAATGTGAAGTTCTTGTACGAAACTCTTGATTGTTTTTTAGCAATTCTAAGTTGATAGCAAGTTATCAACCCCACCTCCAAAGAACCCCTGGGGATGGTAATTATACGTACCATCCTTGAGTAACTGACGCATTTCTTTCGTCCTTTGAAAATTGATTTCTTCAAGTAATTGCTCCAACATTGTTGGAGGTTTCGGAAATGCAGCCGAACTACCTGCCAGATTTGCCATGGCTAGGGATTTTGACAGATACTTTGATAATTTGACAGTTCCCACCTGTCGATCAGCTTAGGCGACCCCACAATCACAACCACTTTTTGAGTTCAGGTGCACTAATAAGAAACACACGTCAACTCCTGTCGTCCGCAAGATCATTGAGGCGGATCGACGGATTTAAGAATGCTAGGAGTTTCGCATTTTAAGGCACACCACTTTTTTTATTTTTTGAAGAACAAATACTTCTTTTGGAATATAAACGTCACAATGCCGATTCACTACGAACATTGCTTCGATTGCGTCGCGTAAAATACTGGCTAGTGGCTAGTGCATTTGCACTTGTCAATAATATGGCGTATGCGCTGTAAGTAGAGAACACTCAAAATTCAAAAGCTTGTATGTTGTTGTAGTGTATTAAATTACATTACATTAAATTACAGTGAAAGTGCTTTCCAAAAATAAAATCTTTTTATATTAAATGCCTTGTAGAAAATTTTTACCTTGTTTCAGGTTACAGCATTTTAAAAAGTATATGTAATTCAGAGATTCAAAAAATCCGCCATAACGGTCACTTCCCATCCCTGCCTATCATGGCCGTTTTTCCCTGTCTTGGATTGGCGGTTGATGGATCTAACACATACACTCAAATCTCTAAAATCTTAATCTCTCAAATCTTAATTTCTCAAAAATCTTAACTATTTAATCTCACAAATCTTAACTGCAACTCTCTAGTATCTTAACTTACTCAACTGCGCATGCGTTGAGCTCTCGACATCTGATTGGTTATTATGCGCGCGTAGTTTGAAAT
>JAUEJJ010000017.1:5564654-5596168 GCA_032164275.1 Synergus coniferae | reverse complement strand
GGGGGAATTTTTTCTGGAGTCTAACTGAAGATGGCTCTGTTGGCGCAGCAAATATCTGGTCAAAAAAATACATGGGAGATTGGGAGTCGATGTCGATCAGTCGTCGACTGGTACTAGCATGATCCAACCCTGGATCATTGGTACTAGTACTCTGTACTACCGACACTACCGTGGCGTCGTGGCCTCCTTCAGCCTCCTTCAAGTTAAGAAACTAAGAACACGGACGCCAAGGACGCTTAATTTTCATAATTTTCATCTAAAATCAGACAATAATTGTTCTCAAATACTGTATTTATACGCAGTTTATCAACAGGTGACAAAAAAATGGTCAAATTATCGCCGGACTTAATTCAACAGTCAATGCAGTACATAAATCCTGTCAGAGATCGAGAACTGGATCTTAGAGGTTAGAAATACAAAATTCTTTTTTTATTTATTTAAACGATTTATACCTATAAACTTCTAATATTACCTGATACTATGTTTATTTTCTGTTTCAGGCTACAAAATTCCCACAATTGAGAACTTGGGAGCAACTTTGGTAAGATAATCCGAAATTATTGTTTTATACGTTAGGCTCAATGCAATATTTCAAGTACATATTCCAGATTGCAATAAAACCAATAAGTTAACCGGATTTAAAATTTATCACTTCAATGTTTAAGGCATTGCACATTATAATACATAGTTATCTGAGAATAAAGTGCTGAATAGCACTTACGTCCGATTTCGTTGAGGCTACGTATACGTTTACGTATTTTGACTTGCTGATTATACGAAAATAGCTAAGAAAATTGGCACAAAGGACATCTTAAAGGTCAAAACTAAATAAAACGGCATGTTTTTCACTTTTTTCCATTTTACCTCGATAAATATTAATTTTAGAAAAAAATATTTTTAATAAATATTAGGGATTGGTTAACTTAAACATGGCTTTCAAACAAACTTTATTTATCTTTAACTTTTAGAAATAATGTGTAAGTATGTGCTTTCATTCTTTTACAGGATCAATTCGATACGATCGATTTCTCAGACAATGACATTCGCAAATTGGATGGTTTCCCTCTTTTGAAGAGACTGAAAACTCTCTTCTTCAACAACAACAGAATAGTTAGAATTGCAGATGGTTTGGAACACTGCATACCGAATTTAGAGACGCTTATGCTGACTGGCAATATGATTCAAGAACTGAGCGACTTGGAACCACTTGTTCCCCTGAAAAATCTCCAAAGCTTGTGTCTCTTACAAAATCCAGTCTCCGCTAAACCACAGTACAGACAGTACATTGTTTACAAATTTCCATCGCTGAGATTACTGGACTTCAGAAAAGTCAAGACACAGGAACGAGAAGCAGCGTTCGCGTTCTTCAGAAGCAAAAAGGGCAAGGATATTGCGAGAGAAGTTGCCAAGAAAGCGAAAGCACAATCACAAAATATGAATGGCCTCGATAAACCTATCTTGACCGCAGATGAACGAAATAAAATACGGGAGGCAATTTCAAATACTTCTTCACTAGAGGAAATTCAACGACTTAACAAATTACTTCAAGCTGGTCACATTCCAGGAGAAAGACAGAGAAACGGTATTTAATTTCTTCACATTATATTATTTAAAATTTTCATGTAATTTGTGTAATCTCTTTTATTTTTCTCTAGACTTTATACTTTCTACTTCATTCCTTACCTGTTAATTACAGAAAGTATCTAAGTACATGGTGTAAAAAAAATTAACTTTCATATTTTTTTAATGTCCTTTTTTTGTTACTTTTAACGTTTATTTATTAATACTTTTCTTAAGAAGTATAATATTTCAGCAATTAATATTAGAATCAATAATATTTTATTCCTGACGGAATACTTTATTTTAAATATTAAATTATCTGACATGTGTAAAGGATTATGCTTTCAGGGTTGCTACAAGACCTGGAAGACCTGGAAGACCTAGAAAAGTCATGGAATTTTAAAAAAATGTTTGATAAACCTGGAAAAGTCATGGAATTTTAAAAATTAGACCTGGAAAACCTGGAAGTCATGGAATTTTGAAAAAATGACCGGAACTTCTTTAATCGTCTCTATTTCGAAGTCTTAATAATTTAGTATTTTATAGCGAATTCCGTATTTGAAAATTTATACGAAGTGATTCTTTTACATTTAAACGATTTGAACGAGCGCGTGAAAATGGCAGCATTTTCCTAATTTTTGCATAAATAGTTCAGTTCGACTATAATTGTTCTTAAAGTAATAAAAAAAAAATAAATAATATGGTTTTGATTACAAAATACTTTTACACTTTGATAAAAATATGATTGAAAATTGTTTTGAATTCAATAAAACTTATTAAAAGGCCATTATCATTGCATTATAATGAGTTAAAATTCAATTTAATTGACTGAATTTTTTAAAAAAGTGGACCTGGAAAACCTGGAAAAGTCATAGAATTTTGAAATTAGAATCTTGTGGCAACCCTGTGCTTTCTTTTATTGCAGTTTGTATTAATGAATAGAATTATAATGTTACAGGTGAAGCAAGTGGAGAGGCCATGGAGGAAGAGGATGACTAAGTTAAAAGTTTACAAAGTTAGCTTCTAGGTTTTTCCTGCAATTAGGTGGTAAAAGATCCTCCCACTAAAAGGGAAATGTCAGGAGCATGAAGGCGTACTTTTTTGTATCTATAGTGCCACCTTTTTGTAGATTTTATAAAGGAGCGTGCAAAGAAATTTGAAACTTCTAGTTCTGAGCTTCTTATACGCACCTGGTCTAATTAAAATTGTTAAAATGGTAAAAAGAATGATCACAGTTAAAATGGTCGGAAAGGTGTAAGTATATAGGCTATCGATTTTATATAATGTAGGATATCAAGTTAATATATACTGTATACTACACACATACAGTTGCGAGAAAGTCGATACTATTTTTTCTTGTTTTCTGTGAAAACCGACCAGAATTGTAAATAAAATCTTGCAAAAAAGTCATAGGGTTTGAAGCGATTTATAAATTATATTTTGTAACCTAGGTTCGAAAGCAGAATTGAATTATTACCAATATGATTTTATGATTAAAAATTGTCAGAGTTACAAAATTAATATCTTTTAGGGAGAAGCTTCAAGATTTCGAGACTAGCTTGATGGTTGAATATTACCAGGTACGTATTTTGTAAAGAATCAGCGGAGAAGATTGAAAAATAAATGGGAAAAATGTACATGGCTTGACTCATTTCATTTAATTTCTTGCGTTTTTTTAACTTTATTCCTTCTCATTTGAGGATAATAATAAATTTAGATTTAATATATGTGGAAAATATCACTTGTCAAAGTGTAAGAGTCCTTTTAATTTTGCAGTTTCCTTTTAAAATTTGATTTTTTGTGTGTTTATCAAACTTTGATCAGTGTCACGTGACTAATAATCGATTAATCGCATGTAACTAAGAATGTACCCGACTGTACCCGACTTCGGGTGACAAAGAAAGACGGTTTGAAGATAAATTCTTGTATTTTCTAGCCGTCTTTTTTCGAAAAAATGGGTGCGAATTGGACGAAAAAGTATATTACATCACCGGATACAATGCCTACTGCATTGGAACCACCAACTTTTGACCCATTAATGGGATTTCCAAATGGTAGAAAAGAAAGAGGTAAGTGAACTTCGATTTAACCTCAAAATTAACAAGCATCTGGACCATCTAGAGTTTTGGATATTTCACTTTAGTTTTTTGATTTTTTTAATACCGCTTAATATTTATAAACTTAAGGAAAACGAATAATCAATCTTCTAATTTACATTTTGGGTTCGAATGATTTTCTCTTATTTACGCTATTCCTGTCGAGTGGACCCAAAAGACTATGACATAATCAAACTCTGATCAAACTCCATAGTGACTACTACTTGTTGGAGAAGATATCTTGACATTTGTTAATATATTTAATGATTAGAGTGACCATAACTAATTTTCGGAAAGTAGAACAACAAGGGTTCAAAAACGAGGACAAAATAGCACAATCCGGTTTTAAAAAAAGAGGACAATGTAGGATGACACTAAACATTGAAGTTTTGCAATATTTTATACAGAATTTCCTTTACTATTTTTGTATTCATATGCTAAGCCTCAAAAAACTTTTAAAACGTTAAATTAGTAGGAAAGTCACTAAATGTTACACAAATTATTAAATTTGGGTGACATTCTATTATGGTAAATCTATTAAAATTTATTATTTTTAAATTGTTCTTTTTTTGTCTTTCAGTCATGATAGCTACGGAAAAAGAAATGAGGGCCAATAAGGTACCACCAGATCAGCGAGATTATTGTGCACATTTTTATTTAGAACTTGAGAAATGTCGAGCTCGTGAACTTCCATGGGTTGTAAGATGTGTTGACATAAAAGATAAATATCAGGAATGCATTCTAGACGAGTAAGTATTCTTAATATATTTTTAAAATTTATCTTAATAATAAGAGAATTAGGCTTCGAATTGACACTTATAAAAACTGTTTCTATAAACTGGAATTCCTAAAGAAAGAGTATAATTTGTAGAATATAAAATAAATTCAAACAAATTTCAAAACCTCTATTTCCATTTTCGATATAATCGCAACCTTTATTTAATGATAGGATGAGGCTACGTTTTTTTTTATTTCTTTCGCCATCTTTTTTTTTATCTTGGAAAAGGGCAGTTTGGACTCTTTAGTGCTTTTCAGCAATTTGAAGGCTTCATTAGCAGGGTGTCTGAGGCTTTTTATGATTTTAATAAAACAGAACAAATAGTACTAATTAAAAAACTGACTTATTATTATCAATTTCAGTTGGATCTTGCGAATGAAGGAATACGAAAGGGAACGCCGTCTTTTGGAAAGAAAAAAGAGGCGACTAATGAAGGAACAGCAAGCTGCAGCTGCTTGAGCTTGTTTCTTTGTTGTAGATACATGCTACGATTGTTATTCGCATCCTAGGAATCGTAAGAATATTTTACGTCTATTGTATATAAATTAATAAAATGTCGATAATCTATTAACGACATTTTCCTCTTTCAAAATATAACTTTTCACAAAGTTATTATATTTAATTTTATATATTTATACATTTCAAGATCAAATCAAATAACCTTTCATTCCTCCAAAATAAAAGAAATTCTAGTCCACATTCAAATAGTTTCCTTTGGACCTTAATATAACTTTAAAATTCGAATCAATAAACCACTTCCTATTATTTTGTATTCAAAAGTTCTAAAATAATGGACATGAAACACAGTAATGCATAGGGATATATTTGATTGGTACTTGTTATTTAATTGTTATTTAAAAAGGGTATATTTACAAAGATAGTATCATAAAAACTAGTCCCTTAAAATCGACCTTAAACTTTAAGTCGGAGATAAACGAGTTGCTGCGGTCGTTGGTATTAAGCAAATAATTTCAAGACTATTAATTGGAAACGCGGATTGTTTTCTGATCGGTTATCATCGACTGAGAATGAGCGCCACTGTACACCTACTCGACAAAATCGATTTTAGCGCCGGGTTGTTCAGCACGCATTCAGACAGCTCAGAAAAATTAGGCACACCATTCTCGCTCGAAAGTGCTGGTTTTAAAAATTCAAAACATTTTCAAAGTCTTCAGTGATCGTTCTAAACATTCCGGTCCTCCGACATTCCTTAAATCTGTTATCATTCTTAAAAAAATTCCAAATTTTACGACCAATCCATTTCCCGCTCGTCAGGGACAGTTTAACACAACCAGTGCCCCGAGACTTGTTTCTAGTAAAAGTTTTAAAAATTATTGTCTAAAATGAGTTACAAAAATTTCTCCCATTTGTGTATTTTTTCCTAGTATCATTTCTTTGCTCGCAGTTTTCATTGTAATTTTTCATTTATCCAAGACCGGAACTAACATTTGTAGTTTCCATCTGTGAAAAAGAAAAAATTTATACTTCTATCTAAAATCGACGTCCCTAAATTGCAGTTCTCCTATTTCGTAAACCGCCCCTGTCTCTTGTCGCGGTTAGTCTTTCGGATCCTCGAAAAATGATAAGACCTTTGCTGGATTTTTCGCCATCTCAATGAAATTTCGAGGATATTGTCTATTATGCACTGAGTTTTTTGAATGCATTATTAGATTGAAAAATAGCCCCGCGAGTGACGCACTGCGGTATTAGGGCATCGAAACTTGATGCATCTTGACAAACACTGGTACAGTGTGCTTTGTGAAAGCTCCTCTACGTGCCGCAGGAAATACTTCAGATTCGCTCGCGTGTGGCAAGGATTCGGCCTTAGTACTCGTTCGTATTTTATAAATAGAAAAATTCAATAATTACAATATTTGAGCTGGTTCTGTCCACACAAGTCGTAGTTATTGGTAAGCGGTTTTTAAAAATATCCTTCCAGTAATCTGAGAGAACAATTTATATATTGAGGAAATTCCCAACCAATCTTTTCGATTAGGAAAATATTTTTCATCCTCGCTCACAAATGCCCGGAAAATATTCCATCATTTTATGTAGCAGAAGTTTTGAACGTTCAAGTGAACGAAATATTTTCTCCAATTGTATTTTATTCACAAAATATTCTACCAACAAAATTATTTTCGTTCATTTGAACGATCGTAATTAGTTAACTCTTAAGGAAAAAAAATGTTTAAAATTCAACTAGATTAACTAGAATTGAATTGCAAATTAGTGTTTCCTTAAAACGGTTCTTTGGTGATAAGATTCGTCTTAGATGAGTTTTTTCCAAAATTTTGCAACTAATTCAATATTTATATTTGGAATAATTATTAGTATAATAAATAGATAAATATTTATTCAATTTAGTTATTGACAATTTTTTCTTAATATAAGCTACAAATTCACCAGTTACTAATGTCAAATATTTACCACTTAATTGTAAAATTGTAGCAAAACTGTTCTCTCAGAACTAATCTTTGATTTCAATTACTGATACGGCCGTCAATATTTCTGAAATGCGGAGCGTATATTTTATTTTAAAGCCTACCTAGTTCTACACAATGCGATTGCTAACAGAGACTTGCATTTGGGATTCTCTCGAGCACATAATTAAACATGAAAATCTTTTCCAGATAACATTATGTTAAAATTAATAATAATTTAGGTAATAAATTATAGTTTATAAAATTAGATTTTAAAAAATTTAGAGGTCTGGCAAAATAAAAAGAGAGTGTGGTTCAAAAAGATTTTCCCAGAAGCAAGTCTTTTATTAGGTATCGCAGAAACTCGTGAAGGCAGCTAAGCACAAATCATGACTGCTCGGATGAATCGACACTCGACGTTGATTTTTTTTTACGTGTAATTTTGTAGTACTTTTTTTTTTATTTGTTGATTTTATTTTTAATTTGGATGCTTTGAAATTTGAACGCTTTTGTGTGATTTAGGTGATCTTGACTGGTTTTAAAGTTAGATGTTTTTGATGATTTTCTTTCCAATTTAAAAATGAAATTTTACCAAATTAGAACTGCTATTTTGAAAACTTTCGAATTCAAAAGCAACGAGGATTAAATATCTGAGTTAGACTTTAATTTCTATGCCTTCAAATTAAACTTAACTTTTATATTTCGAGAATGAAAATCATCAGCAATCAATATGTTTTGATTGAAGATTAGGAAAAGGTTTTCTTATCTACATTAACACTTAACTGTACAGTTTCTTAATTATGAAAGTTTCTTATGAAATAATCTAGGACATTATCAAACATCGAGACCGATTCGATCCGAGAATATTTGGCGTTTTCACGCCGTCTCGCGATTCTTTCTCCGATCTACGTTCTCATCTTCTGCTCGGACGGATCGCCCATGGCTATTACGATCGAGAATCAGCACGAGTAGGACTAGATTAAGGCGAAAGGGTATCTCGTCCATTCGAAAATCAGGATTCCTTCTGCCATTTGTCTACTCGGACTTCAGCTCCTTGACCTTTGCTTTGGCGACAGAAGACATTTTTTCTTTACGATACGCTTGCCTATAAAAGTCGAAGAACAGGGCGAAGAAGATAGTTGAGTGGAGCAAAAGAAGTCCAGCGACGAGTTTTGGATATCCACAATCGAAAATCAAAGCCTGGGCACTGTGAATGAAAACCAGGAAGAATTGGACCTGTAAAAGAAAAATGGAAGAACGTGATGAACGTCGGATTGATTTATTGATCGAGCATGAATGGTAAGTGAAGAATTTTCATTTTACTTGTTAATTTAATTCAGTAGACTAGAATATCATAATTTAAAAAAATTTTATGTTAAAATATCTTAATCTATGAAAATTTGATTTTAGTCTCAAAAGCAATCTTGCATAAAAACTTCTTCTATAAACTGGAAGAAGCATAGGTGTCACTCTCAAGAGAATAAACAACTTCTTCCACTTTTTCTAATCCTTCTTCAATTCGAGAGAGTTCGTTCAAGAGAAACTCTTGACTGGAAATGTCCAGTTTGACTTTTTTCTAGGGTCGTGAGGACTCTTGAATCATGTCAGATTAAAACCTAAGCGAGCTTTATACTTTATAGGTAAGATTCGTAGGCACGCGGTTGGTCAGGTCCACTCCAGGTACTAATACTCGTCTGGTCTTACAACCACGTGTGCTCCTTCTGCCAGTTTGTGTGTACATATATCGGAATGCCAAATTATTGCGCCACCAAGCGTCGTAGTCCGGCAAAGCGAGTAAGTTGCAATTGCTCAACGAGTACTTTTCACTTTCCCTTCTCCTCCATCGCGAAATTTTGCCTTGGCGACCTCAGAGCTCGGCCCAGAATCCACCAGAGATCACGAATTAAAAATCATGCTGCACCTCTACTCCAGGGTGACCATTGAAATAGACTATCACCACCACCAGCTTCTGACTTCTCCAACTTGGTTTTTGGTTCCACATTCTCCTTCTATTTTGATTCCTTTCTCCTTTGACAACCTGGCAAGGTGTGGAGATGAATTCTATTGAGAACCTTCCCAAATCGGGACTAATTAGTCACTTTCCTTTTTCTATTTATGTCTTTCAATTCAAGAGGTGATTGATTGATGTTTTTTTCTTTTTGACTCGCAGTCACGATAAAATCATATAGAAGCTTTTCTTTTAAGTCAAACACAGCTTACATCGTTTCCATTTATTTACATTATTGAATTAGAAAGATGTCTCTTCTGAAACAACAATTTTTTTATTTCAGTGATTTTTAAATGAGAAATGCGAAATTCGTGTGTAGTTCACAAGAACCTTTCAAATCCACACCATAGTACTATAATACATATACATAAGGGGAAGGTGTTTTTATCTTCCGATTATTTATTTTAAAATTGTTTGTTTCGCTCGTCCATTTCCATTATTCGTTCTGTCAACTTGATCTAGATTTATGAGAAAATAAAGACTTGACAATTATTGTGAATTAACATCTTAGATAAATACATTTTTTTGTTGAAACTCTGAATCTTAATTATACACCTAGCACTTGCTTGTTGCTTCATTTCTCATTTTTCTAATTTTCTATATCTCAACTATGAAGAATTATTCCGTAGTTTCCTAATTAATAGAGATTTTTCCTTCTTCATGCCTTTAGCCATGCATTAACTTCATGAGGTCTTGAGAAGATTAATAGCCCGTAAACGCATTTCATCTCGCAATCATATTTTCCAGTGTCTGTTTCACTCTCGGCTTGTCCTAATTTTTAAATCCCAGTTTTAAATCTTAGATTCCTTGTATTTTAGTGGAACTTTTAATTCGATTCTTCTTAAATTTATTCATTGATTTTCTGGAAATTGTCTCTACATCTGTCCTGGTCAGAACACCATTCACTTTTGTTGACTCGAATTATCCCAAGTCGAATAAACTTGCGCAAGATGAAATCGGATTTAATTCTTGGGCTGGGTCGGAAAATCGCTCAAGAAATTATTATTATTATTATCTTAGTAGAGAACTTTGGTCCGGAAATTGAGGTGCCTATAAATTTCCGTTGACTGACCCGAATCATATGATTAAAACTTCATCCTACATCTAGAGAAAAGGATCAGATCACTTCAATAATAATACCTAGACGAAAAAACTGCTATGGTTGTGACAACCACAGAAATAGTAAAATATGGTACAACTAAAATTTGTGATTTCCACTATTATATGGCAATAACCACAGCTATATGGCAACTATTATTAAATATTTGCCACAACAAAATATGGTTCTGCTAACCAAAATCGTGGTTGTGGCAACAAAAAATTAGTAGTTGTACCATATTTTACTACATATTTCTGTGGTTGTCATAATCATAGTCAATTTGACTTTTTACTCTCAAGATATGAAAGTTTTGTGATTCAATATAAAGTTGTCTGATATTTAAAAAGTTGTAAAGAATTGAATTTCGTTAGTTTCAGAGATATCGAATGAGTGAGACGTAAGACTTCTTGAATTTCAACTTATCGATTCTTACCAGTTGCACTGAGGTGAGATGTTTTTTCCACCAAAGATATTTCTGATACTCGGGTCCCATGGCTGCTAACATATAGTACAAATACATGACCACGTGCACACCATTGTTTATCAAATTTCCGAGGGTACCGTGGCCTCCTGCAATGAACTTGACACAAATCCAAGTTTCAAGAGGGGTCAGAGAATGATGGTAAAGATGCAGGAACGTCACTTGACTTTCCTTTTTCCGCAGCACGAAGAACATCTGAAAAATAGGGTGGAATTAGAATATGCAGTTTATTAATTCGAGACGACTTTATTAATTTTATCAAATTCGAGAAGTTTAGAAGTTTCACTTTCGGTATGTGATTTCAGAAAAAACAATCGATTCAAAATTAGAATTTTTGAAGTCAAATTTTAAATTTGTAACATTCATAATTGAACAATTTTCAATTGCCTTCCAGAATTTAGAAAATACAGGCATCCCTCGAGAAAATTACGAAATTTAAACTAGACTTTAGAAAATTAATAGAAAATAACAAATTGTTATATTAAAAATGTACATAGGAAGCAGATAATATAGTTTTTCCGGAAATGAATCGATCATCCGAGACAATAAAGTTGTGGCTAGACTACTTTCTCACTCAGAGGTTCATTTCATTGACATTGTTTTTAGCGTCCTTGTCTAGTGTCATTGTCAGTAAAATGTGCAAATGTCGTGTTATTGACCTACAATAAGCAAACACTTTTTCTATCGGATTTCAAGGCATTTTAAGATATTTTAAAAGAAATCGAAAGAATTTAAAAAATTTCATAGGATTTTAAAGAATTTCAAATTTTTAATATCTTACTTTTTAATATTTTGATTCTAGTCTAAAAAATATGATAAAATGATAGAGTAACATGATTTTTTAAATTGTGTTGAAGCTGCAGACGTCTAATCTAACGAAATTTTTAATTTTTTTTAAATTTATTGGATTAAGTATATTGAAAAAAAGTTCCTAAATTTGTTTTACTTTGATTTATTTTTTAGAAGAAATTTACGCGACGTTGCCCAGGAATCCAGGATTTGAAGAGTTTTCAAGTAACTTTAGGGAATTTCAAGAAATTTCGAGAGATTTTAAAGAAATTCAAAAGATTTCAAGTTTCTCTTCAAAATTCGTTCAAATTCTATGTAATCTCTTAAAATCCCGGGCAACTCCGAGTAAATTTCTACCAGTAAATAAATAAAAATTTTGGGTTTTGATAACTTTAAAAACTTTTAAAAAATATTTTTCATGTCTTCTGTTTATTTTTAACACGTATTTTTGAAATGTACTCGTATAACGGCATGAGGAAAGCAAATATTTTTCTACCACGTCATATACGTAATCCTTAAAAAAAAAAAATTATAGCCATCCTTGTATGTAAGGTACTCTTATTGAAATAATAACTAACGAGTTAAAAAAAGGGTGAAATGTGGACCTCAAAAAATAGATTAAATCTAACTTGGATGTGAAGTCTACGAAGGTGTATTGCGTTCATAAAGATAATTGCAACGTATGACTATTTGCGTGAATACTTGTGGTCTATCGACATTGCTTAAGACACTATTGCCATGAGCAATAGTAACGTTATGACTTTTTAATCGATTAGCAGATGGAGTATATCATTTCTCTTTCTTCATTTTTTTTTTTTTTTTTTTTCTTTAGAATCAACTTATACAATTTTTTTCCCAAGGTCTTGTTCACTCGTTTACTGAGAAAACGGAACAATTTCACTTACATCCATTTTCTAAAAGAATATTTTTCACACAAAGTAAGAATAGATAAACTGAACTTATTAGTGCAGTTAATATTATTATAAAATTTACTATAAAACGCGGAGAAATTTTCAATTCCTTATTGAAAAGAAAATTACACGAATTTGTGATTTTGAATAACGACGTACGCACTTTGTCAAGAAATTAGTGCTTCGTAAAACAGTGAAAGAAAATTTCCTTGCAATTTGGCAAATTATGTACACCTAAAAGAGCAAAAAGTGCAAGAAAGCATTGCAGGAAAATCGACTAATTATGCCCAGATGACATACTTTTTCGAATCACATGCTTTCCAAATTGCTAACACTTCCAAAGTGTTAACACCACATTAGCCCCTTTTTAACACCTTTTGTTTTTCATGAAAGATACGTATAACTTTTCATTACGAAGTACTTTAACGAAACCTGAATTATGGATAAAACTCGCCACATTTATTAATGTAATAGCATTTATAAACATACCGTGTCGGCGAATTCTGTAAATTTGCTTATGAAATACCACCAGCAAAGATTTGCCATCCTGAGGGCTGACGGGTTATGAGAGTAGTCGACTGGTTGACATTTGTAGCTATAGTCTAGCAACCATCCTGACATTAAATGCTGAAAACATAAAAAGAGGTCAATTTCTGATAAAATATTTAATCATTTATTTGTTATCACTGGCTCACCAATTTTTTTTTTTTAATGTATCTTTTAAAGAAACTTGAAGTATTCCCTCTATTTAGTAAATATTATCAATTATTAAAATTAAAAAGCATAAAAAGAATTTGCAAAAAGTTTGTTGAGAGAAAACTCGCTTCACAATTACAGCTTGTAACTTTTTTAAATCGACCCATTTGTATTCAGTTCTTCTTCTCTAATACTCGTGTCCATCTTTCTGTGTAATATTGATGTGTTTAACTTGTAAAGTTTATAAGCACATAGCAGCGATTTCTGCATAGTTGACTTGAGAGTTGAGCGTAGTTATGTTTAAAACGTTTCGCTGCCCAGGTACTCATTAAAAGTTTTAACTCTTGTAACACACACATACGCGCCAAGTCCAGCATATATATCTTTCATCTAAAAAAATCTGTTTACCGATTACACACTTGTCGAATTCTTTGAGTAAAAGCAGAATTTGGCAATATTTTACTTCTAATTCTTGAAATCATGAAACTAACTGCTAGTCATCTACTTTCAACCTATATAAAATGCGCGCTACTCGTTAGTGAAAATTAACTCGTACACGTGTTTTTATTCCTCTATTAAGTTATTGCTATATCATTAATTATTATGCATTCACCAGGCTTCGGACTTCCTCGATTAATTCATTCACGTTTTCCTACTTTTTTTTTGCACAAAAAAACGTGCTTTTCTCATTGAACTTGATTTCATTTTACTGGCAAGTACGTAAAGGGGTGTTTTATTATTTTTTATATAATTATTGAACATTTTTTTATCAATTCATGAATAAGTGATGCTGTAATTTTTTATTGAGATCTTGCTTTCATCTTATTTTCCTGTTTCAATTCACTGGAAAGTTTAGGGGTTCATGACGGTTTAGGGGTTCATTATTTTCCAAGGTATTCGGAAAACAAAGTCGGAGAAAAGATTTCAGTTTCAGTCTTTAATAATCCGATATTACTCGGTCTACTCCAGTCGCTTTTGATCGGTACTAATGTACGCAAGCTGCGTTCAGGTGTTTTGCAGAGCGAGAGCGAGGACCTTGGCTTATGGAAAGTAGTCGAAGAAAATTCCTCGAGGGGGGAAAAAAGAATCATTGCACAAACGCTCGAAAACAGGATGCTTCGCCTTTAACGAACCGCACTTGCGATTTGCGAACAAAACTCCGTTGGGCAATGTGCCGATAGATCGTTGGCGAATCCTAAGCTTTGCACATCTTTAGCTCAAGATAGTGATCCAAGATAAATTCTCATTTTATTTGTAAATTATATCTTCTCTCCCTCCTATCTATTCATGTTTTCTACTTGGATCAATTCCATAAAATTCTAAAAACCCTTTTAATTCTTGAGAATTTAAAAATGTTGATGTCATCAAACGTACTTGCCTTTTAAATAAAAAAATGTTTGAATCGTTAAACTTCAAATTAAACTTAGGGAAAAGTCAGGGAAATGTCCGGAAAATTTAAAAATTGTATCTTGAGGCCTTCCTGTAAACTTGCTAATTTTTTTAATAATGTTACTTATTACGCGATAAAATCAGACTTTTTAAAAAAGTTTTCAGAAATGTTGCAGGTGATGAAAAGAATAAGCATAATGCCTCTTAAAAGTCGTAAGCAATAGTCTCCTTTTTCTTCCTGCAGGAAGTTATCGGCTGCTAAATATATACAGAGCGATGTATTTTTCGACTAAAAGTCATTGCCCCACTTTCCTGTTACTCGAAGAAGTAGTCTAACCGGGTTACCGATTCGTAAGTTATTTCGCGCTTCCATCTCTTTTTATTACGAGAATGGATTTTCATTCATTCAGATCGAGCATCATTCTTTATACCTGTGCGTACAGCAATTTCCTGCACAATTTCTATTTTCAACAACGCACAACATATTGCCTTCAATCTCATTCAACTTGTAGAAATTTGCACCAGTTGATGCTGACAGATGCTAGATATTAGATCCCAAAAACTCCCTAATGCTGGAAATTTAACTTAATTAGAAAATATCGATGGACATGATGAAATATAGCTGCTTGTTGATTCTTGTTAAATTTGTTTTCTTTTTAAGGACTGATGTATCTTTTTAGCCAGAAAAGGGATATGTGTATTAAGATATTGCTTAAGAAATGCCACAAAGCAAAAACTATGTCATCATGTTCATCAAATTAGACATCACATGAGTGGATATTTACCTCGTACATCATCCCAAGAGAAAAAATAACTTGAAAGGCGTTGTAGGCAACCAAAATATTCCTCAAACGAAAGGGTTTTCTGTTGCTCATGATTCGTGGACCGAGGATCGTTACACTGTACAGGTACAAGAGCACAATTGCTAAGGTTGGAATTGGCGAGTCCATCAGGGGCCAATCACTCACCCTCGGGTCCGAAACAGTGGTTAGAATCTCAGTATATTGCTCCAAAGCCATTCGAACTAGACCTTCGGCTCCAACAAACGACCTATTTGTGTCCTTAATAATCTCAAGTCGTGGCTCTGGCTCCCTTTCTGCCACCAATTCTGCAGCTGCCGATGCCATTTTTACTGCAAAAGATAAATTATTGCATTTCACAGATTATTATTTTAACATTATTATTTTAACAGCAATAAGTAACAAGTTCTCCAGTTAATATCCAAGGATTCTTTAGACTAAAATTAAAATAATGATACGATAACCTTATGGTTATTTCGCTATTTGCAACTGGTTATAATGTCAAGGATTTCCGTTTAAGGAAAGGATATGTTCAATCAAATAGGAATATCCAGAATCTGAGAATAGGAATGAGAATATGCACTTGCTGCTCCTATACTTTATAGCAAATATCGAGTATGACTCCCCCTCTTTATTTTATAGAGTTCGGTGGATTAAATTATATAATTTATTTCATTCGCGCATCTACAGTTAATATATTTTCTATTGATTGTGAGTATATAAGAAAAGTAATCTTGTTTCGTAATTCCAGTAGGAACTTTGTTAGGACTTAAATTTGTCAGTAATGACTTTCTTAGACGTTTTTTTATTAAATTCTTGTGGGACATGCGGACATGGGAAGATTGATGCACTCGAGACGTAAGCATTGTCAACTGGAACTAAATAGATTTTGATTTGTGCCAAATCATCCTTGCAATCATAGATCATGTGTTGTTGTTAGCTACTTATTCTTCCTGTTGGATTCTTGACATATTGCAAGTATGTCGTTTGTGAAATTTAATTTTTATTGTTTCAAATATTGCAAGAAGTTGTTAATCTTCTGAAATCTTAACATATGATGTTCTCTTGATTTTCATCTAATCACTGACAATGAGTTAAGATTTAAATGAGTGATCAAAAAGTTAGTTGGGAATATTATTTAAAAATCCAAAGGAGTTTCTTTCTATTAAGACTGCCCTTGGATTTTGAGATAAATAATATATAAAAATAAATGAAAATGATAATGTGATATGCAATCTATATATAACAGGTTTTACGAGTCATGGTTGAGTTTACATGGGGCTTTTAAGACATTGAAATGCTCGTTTGAGAAGCAGGAAAGATTTTCGTAAAAAATAAGCGAGATGGAAATAACACATGGAATATTCACATCCTTGTAATACTTGTTCCTTCATCTTATTTTAAACTTGCTTCACCTCACTCCTTTTTTGGATTTCTGATAGGCTGAGCATTTTTTTATGGGTCATAAAAATTTCTTCCTAAAAGTTGAATTTTTCGACACTAAATCCCAAGGTGTCAATTTTTTATCCAAGAGATACTCATTGATAGGTGTAATAAATGAAATCTCATGGTTATATAGCTGAAAGGATTTTTATTTAGCATTTAGATTGTCTTCAACATACAATTAAATTGTAAATTGCTATAATTATCTAGGCATATTTTACAATTTTGACATTTGGCCACTCACTCTAGTGCAGAACGGAGGTAATTGGCGTCATTAAATTCTTAATTACATTTTATAAGAGAATAAATTTAGAGTACTTGTTCAAATGTTTCAATAGACTTAAAAATTCTCCTCTCGTATACGTGAACCCTTATTCTTGTATTGTGCAGCCCTTGAAGCCCTTGAAACCCTATACAACTGCCCTACTAGAGATTCTTTTTTATTGATATAATTCATGTACCATTCTATGCTTTTGTTTTATTTTTGTATTACTTTTTCTTGTTACTTTGATGTAGTCTTCCTTGTAGAAATGACCATCATCAAATATCAGATTCAGCTGAATCATGAATGCAGTGCCTTGAACCATTACTCTTTTCCATTCAACAAGGTCACTTTTTGATATATGGAGGACACTGCACTGTAGAAAGTTCTGTGTGACTTTACATTAGGAATCTGGCATTTCATACAAATTCATAAATTAAACTGAATCGAACCTGATTCAAATATTTAATTATTTATCAAATAAGTATAGTAATGAATTATTATTCATTATAATCATAATTTGAATACAGTTTAATAGAAGAACATGATTTACAAATTCGAGTGAAAATGTTTTATTGTAACAAGTAACGAGACCAAAGTTACGATGCGTCGTAGAAACTTTCTATTCTTTTATTATGTTGCATGAAACATATTTTTAGAAAAATGACAGTACAATTAAATTTTTTCATATAAAATGTTGCAGTTTCCTGCTGAAAGTTTAACTTTCTGGGCGATTTGAACTAAATGTATCTCTTGAACGATTATGATATGATAAATGGATAGTTTCTGACATGTCAACTTTGGATCAAAGAGAAAAAACCGAGCCCATTAATATTTATTACCTTCTTCATACCCTTCTATTAATCGATACTTGCTGAGCAGATATCAACAGCAAAAAGTTGAATTCTCTTTCTGCAGAAACTTGTATTTCTATGTAAACTTGAGTTCATTTCTCATTAATAACGAACTTTGATTTATTACTTTCTCAGATTAATCAACGTAATTATTATCGTTTTTATTGTATTTTTATTTTTATCATATATTTGTATATTAAATACAAGAAAATTTTCACATAAAAGCTCTCAAAGTATAAGTTGTTTCTTGGACATGGAAAGAAACGCTGTAATTAAATTAACAACAAGAAAGTGCAATAACTTCTGAATCCTTGGAAATGAAGGTATCTTGAAAAAGAAGATGTCTTGAAAAACAAAGCGAAAAAAAGGAAACGAGAAGAGGGAAATCAGAGATAATCAAGGCGCCTGTTCCTCTTGACAGATTTCATTGGCTCAGACAGATGACTTACTGCAATAAGTGGAATCCTTCAGATCATTAAGGCCGCTCATAAATAGAAAAATTTCATCGTTAAATCCTCTCCCTTTTTCGCAAGAAACTTCACAATTCGATTCAAAGATTCACAGCCATTACCTCAAAAGTTGCATTAAGCGCCTAATTAATTGGCCGACTTTGCGTTGTTGCACTCATAAGTGTTTGCCAATTCATCGTGAATTACTTCCTTCGGGAAAGCTAATCTTTGCTCGCATGTTGCGCGACAGCTTCAATCACCATTTACGATTTCCTGTCGCCTTGATTAATTTTGACGTGTCCACTATATGACCACGTAATCCACGTAATCCCAAGTGCGGCACACTTTGCAACAATCTAACAAGGATCAAAAACTTGAAACAATTATTGTGGAATAAAAATGGGTATTTTTTATTTCTCAAATTTGATAATGGGTAGTTGGGTCAAATTTTTTGGCTTTAGAATCGAGATAAAGTCTCCTGAGTTGGCAATTACGTGATTAAAAATAATTAACAATGTTTAGTTAATGAATGAAAAACTATTAGTGACAGTGAAAGTGTTTATTGAACTTCATTCAAACGAGCTAGAAATGACAACTGTAGCTAAAAGTTGTGGTTTTAACCGCACCTTTGAAGATGGCTACTCTGCAAAAACCACAATCAAGGTCATTCAGGTTAATATTCCTTGCATTGATAGTTTCACTGACAGTTATTGATAGAATGCCCTACAGCGAGAAATTTATGATGACTGGTGTCAAACGGAAATTGGTCTTTTTCTGTTCTTGTTATTTTTTGAATAATTTCTTTATGTAGTATTTAATCCCTTTAAACTTACTAAGTAGCTAATTATTCTTGAAAATTACAGTATCTGATCATTCAACGTTTGAAAACAGTGGATTTTAATAACTTTCCTGTTTTTACGGCATTTCTCTAGTAATTATTTTTCGATTTTCACAGCTTTCTAATTCCTTAATTTATGTACAAATTTGATTTACATTAATTCAATATTTTAACGCTCAATACTAATCTCAAATTTAATCAAAAGCTTGAGTGACAAATTGTGAAAATGTTATGGAAAAATGGAAAACAGTAGAATGGATTATTCTCCTTGAAGTCAACAGGATAGTGGTGGATGATAGTGAAAAATAATCATCATACCACCTGACAAAGTGAAAGTCTCATTTCTCTCGTTTGTAAAATCACAATTAACAAACTTTTCCAATACAAATGTACAAAGTCCAGAATTCTCGGTATTTAAAAAAAAATCTTAAAAAATGATTCATTTGTGAATGAAATACTAAGTTTTTTTCAAACATCGATTGTCAATAGCGAGCTGATATCTAAATTAGAGTCCATTTTTCATTCACTTCTCATTATAATTCCGGAAGATAGTTTTAAGGTCAATTCTTCTGAAGTTTTTCATACGACATGTATCATTTATGCAGAAAATTTATGAGTGCAAAAGGTGTAATGAAATTTTTTAAAATAATGGAAAATATAGAAAATATAATATATTCTCTATTATTTCCCAAAATTTTATCCTGATATTGTAATTACTGATAAAAAAAACCGGGAAATACTATTTTTTACTCGATTGGTAATTTGTTTATCATAACCGACTTAAAACCGGAAAATACTATTTTTTACTCGATTGGTAATTTGTTTATCATAACCGCCCTTAATTCAGAACCCTTATTTGAAATTCATTCAGACAAACTAATAGAAAAATCTATTAAATTTCCTCCCAAGAGTTACATTATAAATTTAAATATATTTTCAGTGTTTTTGAAAAAAAAGATTATAGTAATTGAACACCTTAAATGTAAATTAAGGTTCCACTTTCCATTCCAGCATTATAAGTCCGGAAGACGATTTTAAGGTCAAATCTTATGAGGCATCTTTTGTACCCAGAATCATTTAAGGAAAGTATGTACCTATACATTTATGATAGATACATTATAGATATACATATAGTATAATAATTATCCAAGTATAATCTGTTTAAAATTTCAATTAAACTTAAGGGTGCATAATATGGATTAATTCAGTTAATTTTGGATAATTAATACAACTTGAGACTTTCAATATGAGACCAATTTGGACTACTTTGGAGTTTGCGGGTTCAGTAAGAAAAAGTTCAGAATTTCTTGAGCCTCCTTGTTAACTTTTTGTTAAGAGAAGTCCAGATCTTTTTGAAACTTCACAGATCAATTTGGACCTTTCTGAACTAGTTCTAAAGGGTTTGAACCGCTTTTAATAGATTTTGATGAATTTTAAGTGTTTCTAAAGGATTTTATAGTTCCTCGTGGAACTGATTGAATTAGCAATAAACTACTATTATAATTATCAAGATTTAACTAATTCAGATTGAGAGAGTGCACAAAAATATTTCAACTTGAGGTCAGTGGACCTCAAGAAAAAGTTCCTAATGGAATTCAATTTCCTTTCAATAACAACAGTAAGTTACTTTAAAATTTCTCCCGTTTCACTAATAGAAATTTAAATCTTCGAAATACATCGAGATTTTGAAATAGAATTACAGTTATGAATCCCCATCTTTCAACTCTCTAAACCCGAGTTAGTGAAAATCATTTACTAATTTACTTTAATGAAAAATTCTACTAATTGTCATTCTGGACAGAAACTTTAGCGAAAAATTAAAAACTACTAAATGAAATAGTGAAGTACATACAACTAATTTAGTAAACATGTTCACTAAAGTAAATTAGTCCCCGACTTTTCACTAATTCAGACTTAAAGGGAAAAGTTGCAGTGGAATCAGTGGCACAGAAGAAAGCCAAAAATATAAATTAAAATTTTTTTTCGTTTCAATTTGTAATTCATGCAACCCTATTAATAAACTCCTAAGCTAAGGTCTCGGTTTCGAAGGTCATGACCGCCATAAGATATCCATTGGCCACGAGATCGTGCATTCACGCCAGCGGCATTGGTACCAACAACATGGAAGACGAACGGTACTTGTTATGGAGAAAGTTGAGCAGCGGGAGAGAACGAGAGAGAAAGAACCGTATCTTTCTTTCCATGGGTTTTGCCTCCTTCTTAGATCCATTTCGGCAAGCTCTCTCCTTCCTTGTCATGAGATTCACAGACACGAGAGTGACCTGGAGGATGATGTTTCATCTCACTAGCAATTCCTGGCAATGCCAGCATAGCAGAAAAGCAGTCATCGAGACTGGCAATGAACAGATGGTGATGGCGATGGTATAGCGCCTTGCGTTAGTGGGTAAGTGGGCCGACCTGCACTACCTGGTTAATTAGTAATGGGTCCTATTACAGAATCCGCTACGTTCATTTGCTGATGGGATTTTGTCACCACTAAAGTAGGATTCTCGCTTCAAGCTAAAAACCGTTATTTTTTCATTTTATTTTTACTTTCGCCTGAGCTAGAATCTCAAGGAACTTGTCACACAACATAAGTACTCTGTTCCTCACAATCTGCTTTCGATAACTGAAGAAAGGTTCCTGAACCATGTCCTCTGTAATGCCTTCGATCGGAAGAAGGCTTTCGAATTTGAAGTGAAATCGAGCACCGATTTATCATAATTTTTCGATTAAATTTACTCCCAAAATTTATTTTAACAGTTAGATCCTTCAGAGAAGTGACACTTCTTTTGGATTTTTGAAGTTACTTGAATTATTCAGAATTAGTGGTATCTTCTCGGATCTTTGGAGATTGGACCTTTGTCCTTTGGAGATCTTTGAATATAACTTTGGACCTGTCTGAAAGTATTAGAACCATCTCAAATGTTCTTAGAGCAATCTGGATAATTTTTCATTTTCTTTATATGATTCAGAAGTTTTTTTATCATTAAAAAAACATTATTGGATATCTCGCGAGTGATTCTAATCAGTTTGGATACTTTGTTCAACTGAGAACTCTTACGAACCCTCACAGATTAATTTAAACCTCCTCTAAAATGAATGCGGACTACTTCAAACAACTTTAGACGACTTTAGACAACTTTAGATGCCTTTAGACAACTTTAGACAACTGTTCTGAACAAGCTTCAAACTTTATAAAACGAAATTACCGTCTCGACGTCTTTAAATAAATCTCCCGCAATCACCTAGAATACTTAAAAAAATGTATTTTGTAATCTTTTAGAATCCAGTTTATAGAAGCAGTTTTTATAACACAATTTTGTTTTTGACTATAAAATAAAATTATTGAACATTACGATATTTTAACATAAGATTTTTAAAAATTATCGTATGTAAGCATAAATTATTGACTAAAGCGCGACCTTCTTCTACCTTATTCAAAATTTAGGACACACTCGTGAAAAGAAATTTGAAATCCTAAAGAATGCGTCTTTTGAAGAAACGTTCTAAGATTAAAGTTTCAGGAATCGAAACTTCCGAAGCAGAACACTTTTTATTGAAAAGTACCGCAATAAACTGTTTTGAAATTTCCGAAGTTCAAAGAAAGTACTTTGACCGATATTTGGATTTTTCTAGGATACGTTCACACGTTGTTACGCCTATCTTAGAGACTATAGACCATAGAGTATAAACTTGAGTACTATCTCTATCGAGTATCGTCAGATGCTGTTAACCCACTTTTCTCGAGGTGCACAGCAAGTGCCGACTTTCGATAACGGAGCGTGTAGCATGTCCGTCATTGTCTTTTCTTGTTGTTCTTTTCCATCTATCGTTGACCACCTGTTTCTTGCTCTTGCCAATTTTGTTTGATCAAGGTCGAAGGCAAAGTAAACGACAAAATTTCTTTACACAACAATTTTGTTTATTATCACAACAAAACCGTTTTCTTAGTGCCTTTCTCTCTTCCCAGCAATCAAGGATGAGAAGTCGAATTATTCTTTTAATAATTTTATTAATAATTCAAATATTATTAGTAGCTCGAATTTCGGAAAAGAATGATGTTTAGGAAAATGTTGAATGAAAAATTTAAAGTTCAGAAAAGCAAGAATGACAGGTTCCATTTGAGTGAATCAACTCGGGAAAAGTGACCGAAATTCCTTCGGAAAGACTTCTTCTATTTGCCAAGAACTCAGCTTCCGTTCCAAGATCTTTTTACTTTCATAACGCTCCCTCTCGACGTCAAATGGGACACGCTTAGCATCTTCTTACTGTCGTGTCCTCCTTTACTCTGATCAATGGAGGATGAGAATTTATCAGAGACTGGACACGTTTAAACTTCAACGCTCGAATGAAACGGTATTTAAGAAAGGCCTAACTTTCGGCAATGGATCCGCGTTAAGAATCACAATTATCATACCTACAAGAAAATGAATTTACATTTTAGATTTTACGTCTCTACGTTCGGAAATTTAAATTTTAAAAAATCTTTTACTTATTTATTTCCAAATCTTTTGTACGAAATTTTTCAGAGAAATTTTTTGGAAATAATAAGTTTAAAAGAAATAAGAAAGTTTGGGAAATAGATTTTTTTTTAAATTTCGGGAATTTTAAATTTTGATGATTTTAAATTTTGGAAATTTATAATTCTATATAATTTCTTTGTCTTCTCTTCCTTCATTTTAAAACAATTTACATTATTTACAAAAATATTCTTAGAGGCACAATTCATTTCTTAGGGGCACCCAGCCCCCTAAATTATCTTATGGTTACAGGGTGGAATTTCCACTGCGCTGACGGAATTTCCTGCATCCAAAGTGAAGGCCAGTCCACCTCTGGGTTTTATTTATATTCTTAAATTCATCATCTACACTACTGAAGATTTAACATCTGAAATTGGGCTGAAGTTTCAGACGTCTACTCGGACGAATTTTTCTCTACACAGATTCTTGCTATAAAAGATTGTATTATTTACAATAATTTGTTTATTGTAACAAAAAGCGTGGGAAATGTTTTTTCAAACAATATTTCTAATTGTGGATGAGATATCTTTAATAAAAAAAAATTCGTCTGAGTAGACCTCTCAAATTTCAGCCTAATACATCTGAATCAATTTAAAAGAAATTTCGGATTTTCACTTCTTAAATCGATTATTTAATTAACTTTCTAAATACCTTAAAATCCGATATTCAGTTCCAGTTTTTGACTAAATTAGCGGTAGCCAAATGAAGAAAACTTGTTTTTCTATAATAGTGAAATTAATTTTTTGAGAATATTCAATGTGATAAATTTTGAAAGCTTTAAATTCAAAATTGTTCAAATTACTTAATTTCGAGTTCTTTCAAATAAAGGCCTTTAATTTGCACTAAGAACCATTCTTTTTCAGTAAATTTGATGGTCATTACGAGTAAAAATGCTATATGTAACACAATTTCGTTTTCTGTATACGACCGAAGAAAGTGTTTTATATATATAAGATGTGAAAAAAAAATATAATCGCAATCTTGTAGACAGTGGTGTACCTTGACGATATTAGTAAATACGAGCCCTGCGTTAAGGTCAGCTGGTTTTTTTGTGACCTTGCTAAGTTTTAATTGTAAACTTGTGTTATCTTGTAGAAAGACGTTCACCATGATTACACGTGGTCATTCGAGTTTCGCCTTGAAACTACTTTCTGAGATTTGGCGCTTTTTCGATTACTACGCAAAGTACCAAAATACATTTAAAAAATTCCAGCCTTAAAGGTTTTTCATTATATCAAGTTTTAGTTACCGCCACACGGTGATTGTTCTGCAAAAATTTCCGTACTACCTAATTCTGAGATAGAAGAAAAGTTTTGCATTATTTTATGAACGTTCGGAAAAAATTCCGAAACTATATATTGTGGTAAATAAAATTGAGAAAGAAAATATAGTCGAACTAAGAAATGAGAATTTTTTTTTTCCGTGGGTAAAAATTCCCGTTCTACAAATCTCACTCGCATGAGCGAATTGGAATTGACGAAAGAGCCGAGAAAGTGGCCATTATTGACGAGATTGCTGCCGCAAATGATCCAAATGCTTGGGTCAATTATTATTAATTTTCAATTATTATTTCTCGAAAATCAGATTTGCGGCTTGCGCCGAGATTAGCCCACCTTTAATTTAGATTGAGACACTTTGTTTACTTTCTGCCTTGTACTCTTTTGTGGGATTAAGTGGTTCATTTAGAGAATTCCGGAGACAGGACAAGCGTTCTGAAATCGTTGAGAAATACGTGTCGAAGAAAACGGTCCAGTGACCTTGTGCCGAATATTACTAACTCCTTTTGGTTGAAGGGTTTCGCAATATGTGTAACCATCATCATGTCCAGCTGAAGTCCAAGCGAGACTAAAGACAAGAATTTCGAACTTGAGTTCTTGGTAGATTCAACCCATTCATTCCTGACCAAAGGTAATGGAAGAGTATGTTGAACCCAAGAAAAAAATATTGCAAACTCGAGAAAAAAAACATTAGACCCTTTCGAGACATTAATCATTTATTTAATAAAGCTGTGAACTCTTTTTATGCCACTATGAAATTTTAACTACATAGAAAGTTAAAATGCTTATCCTATGACAATATGTTTTTTCGGTTCCTCTTCCGCCAAGAAACATCAAGAAATTTGGTAGATTCTGTCTAATCAGCCTGTTTTGTCTGTGTTTATTTTTTGAACGTTTAATTTCTCGATCTTTGAAAGTTTTCTGTTGATAATTCTTGTAATTGGAATCAGTCTCATTAGAAGAAGAGTTGTATAAAATTTCTACTCTTTAAAGAAAAGTTACAGAAGAAGGTTGCAGATCTTGAAAATAAGGATACTTTCTATTCTACACTTTTGTATCCTCGTCTAAATTGTATAATCTAGTCTACATTTTATCTATCTTTATATTAAATCTGTATGTATTCTTAAACATATCTAGAACTTCATTTTCCTTTTTAAAATTCCTAGGTGAACTTTTTTTATTTAACACTAAAATACTCTTATTTCAATTTTCGACAGTCAAAAATTTCCACAAGGGTTGCTGGAAAACTTTCATCAAACTTGAGACCAGCCATAATCTTTTCGTAATGTAGGTCACGCATGGATCTTTCAATATAGGGAAAGTAATCAGTTTCTTCCTTAATTTTATTATCCTTATTGCTTTGATAATTGCATAAAAAGTAATAAAAATATTTTTTAATTTGAAGATTGAATTTTAAGTCTAAAGTCATTATTTAGATTTTTAACTAACTTTCAAATTTTTAACACAAATCTGAAATCAGCTCATGATGAATTTTCAAATAAATTAATCTCCAGACGGAGAGTTCCGTTTCGAAAGATTAAAAGAAAATTATATTTTTACTGCCGAAGATTTTTTTCAGGCTTTTTATTTATTAATTTAGTATAAATTGGATTTCTTAAATAGAAAAGTAGAAAAAGATGAAGAAAATTAATGGTTGGTTTGTTCCGGTAAAATCGGAATTGAGATGTACGAATGTTTTCGTGCCAGCTTCTCAGAGAATGACTAATTAATTTCTGGCTTAAAAGAAAGTGATTTTAATTAAAAGGTAGGATTAAGTATAACGAAGATGTTTTTTTTGTTGATTTGCTTGAAAGTTTCGGTTTTAGTTTTAGTGCTTGTGAAGTAATTTTTTAAAAATTAATTTCAATTAATAATTGATGAAAATTCAAGGCACCCGATCATTGACGAACTGCTTATAGAAACCTGCAAGTTTCGTTACTCCAGTTTCACCAAAGCAATAATCTTACCTTTCAGAGATCGATGTCGATTAGTCCGATGAAAAAGTCGTCACCTCACTTCACTCGTTGACTCGTGGACTCACTAGATTTAACCCTCTTTTCGAAATCAAAGTCCTTAGCACCGAGGTTTCACAAAAGAAGTCACTAAAATTCAGTTCTACAAGAACTATCTTTAATTTATAAAATAATTCTAAAATGACTATTTGAAATTAAAGACAATTTTCCCTTTGATTATTATGAGGGTGTGATCACTCGCTGTATTCCGGGGGTAGAAATCCCTCAGGGTCAAGATGGCACGAGTTCGGAAAAATCCTGTGGGTTCGTGTCCTCGTGCCGATTTACGTGGATCGGTGACAACATTCGGTCAGTCCGATTCGGGCGCAATTTAAATTACGATTTTTGACCTTTCGCGGGATCTCCTTGAATCACTCGAAGATGATCACGGAAGACACTTGTCAGAGGAAGTCGCGTTCGCGCACGCGCGTTCTGGGTCTGATATAGTCACTGGTCCACCGGACGATGCTGCGCGAATAGTCGGAGGGACAGCAAAGTCACGGTTTAAGTATTGGATATCCGAGTGGGGCCCAGAGTACTGAGTATCGTCGACAGTCGGGCCCCCGACTAAAGAGAGTGGGGTTGAGAATCCCCGAGGACCAGAGGTTATTAATTAATCTCCTCTCATTACTTCTTGCCACCTTTGGTTGTCCTTGATAAAGGCCAGAGTCCAGATGTCCCTTCCTCCACCCCCTTTTAGCTCGTGGCTTCTTCTTCTCTTCTTATCTTCTTCTCTTTTCCTATTTATCATGACTGCGTCTTCGGGAATTCCAAAACAAATTATTATTCAGAATTCGACATTTTTGTAGTTTATTCAACCCTCGATCCAACCTTGTCTGAATTCGTTAAATCTGCCTAATTAATAGTAGTTTCTTACTTATTCAAATTCAGAGATCATCAATATGATATTTTCATCCGTATTTTGAAAACGCGGCGTATTTTAATTAATTATAAATAATTCTTAATGTACGAATAGATTGAATGATTTATTATGTTAAGTTTTTATTTAAAACATTACAATCAATACAATACGTAACTTTACATATGAAAATTAAATTATTAGAATGATTACAAGTTACAAGGATTATCAGAATAATTATAATAATATAGTTATTATGAAATTATCCGCATCAGTTAATCCGCAAAATTGTTTAACAATCATAAGAATCTTTTGAAATCTCTTAAAATTTCATTAGTAACATTAAAATCTCCTAAAATCACTTAATGTTTGTAAAAATTTCTTCAAATTTGTTGAAATTCTTAAAATTCCATGATAATGATTACATAAGAATATTAATTGTACATTTTATCTCAGGAATTCAAATATTCCTTCCTGGTTGAGCTAAATTTTCGATCTAAACCAGTTTTTTCACAATCAAAGAGCTGTATGTATTAAAACTGGTTCCTATAAATATTCAAGATTCTTTTTATTCTTTGATTGTCTGAATCTTCTTCCCTTTCATTTTTTCCTCACCCTCTTCATCCTTCCTCCTTCTTAAAAGTGAAGTGACTTCTATCACGTAGGCCCAACGCCAAGGAACCACAATTCTTGTGACTCTTCAGAGAAAAAATAAATTTAAGGAAATTCCACGTTTTATTCTAATTAAAGGGTGTATAGTTTAGAATTGACAAAATACAAATCAGTATTTTAAGAATCAGGACCAGGAAATTGCATACAAAAAATGCTGACGAAGTCGCAATAATACGTCATAGACTGCGTAAATTTATAAAAGGTAATTTTGTTCATCATGTCAGAATTTTCGATCATTAACCTTCCGATCTTGCCCCAGGGTATGAAAAATAACTGCCTTTAAATAACACTAATAACTCTCTGAATTAAAAGCGTTTAATCTGCAGATTATAGAAAAAGAGTTAATTTTTTGACGAGATCGGTTTAATTGTTTCTAAAATGGCAATAAATAAAATGATTTGCAATTTGTGAAGTTTTTAATCAAAGAGGTTGCGCAACCCTTAATTATTATCGATTTTTAAAAACATGTTTACGATTGATGTGGTTCGGAGTTTAAAGTTGTTATTTTTTAATTGTGAAGATTATTGTCAACGGAATAATAACACAATTTATAAGTGGGAGAAAAATGTTAAATACAGCCGACATGATCGAACTTCAAGTAGTAATCAGATAAAATTTTCACTTAATAAGTGAAGAATTTTTCGCTTTGTGAGTAATGCAGCTTTAAAATGATAGGTTTAACAAAATTTGAAAGAATCCTTTTTCCAAGTGTAACTTATTTATCTTGAAGACATAAGTATTTATACTAAATGAAAAAATATCAATAAATAATAAAATATTCGTGCATGTAGGAAGAGTCTGCGCTGTTATTTTCAGCAC
The DNA here is from genome assembly GCA_032164275.1 of Synergus coniferae. Taxonomy (NCBI): domain Eukaryota; kingdom Metazoa; phylum Arthropoda; class Insecta; order Hymenoptera; family Cynipidae; genus Synergus; species Synergus coniferae. The sequence goes on along the minus strand of JAUEJJ010000017.1, from coordinate 5,567,133 downwards.
TTGGTTTCCGCAGTAGATTAAGGCCGCGTTAGGTCGGACAAACGATGCATTTCTCACGTCCTCGCGAAACTCCTTGACACATAGCGCGTAAAAAGAGCAGTCAAAGAGAGGAATTATCTACCTTCGAATCATCGTCTGATAATCATTAATCAAATTTTCAGCGAGACGACACGCAAATCGTGATGAAAGGTGCGTTCCGCATCACGCACCATTTCGAGGACATTTTAAGAATTCAGACAACTTTTGCATAATAATTTCATCAGCGCGATGTTTGATTCGTGACTTTGTAAAAAAAAAATAAGAAAAGTTTGAGGACGTCGTTCGATGACTCTAAAAGCCAAAAAACAAGAAACCAAAAAACAAGAAGCCAAAAAACAAGAAGCCAAAAAACAAGTAGACGAAAAAAGCGACAAAAAATTTACAAATCAAAGTAACTTTCAATTTTTCATTTATGTCAGTTACACAATAATTGTTTCGGCACTTGAAAAATTCAAGAATATGTTTCACCTGATTTAATATATGATTTAATCTTAAAATATAAAATGTAATACAAAATTTGAATACTGAAAGTACAAAATAAAAATTTTGTACTTTTAGTCCCTCTTTATTAAGCTGTTATAACCTTGATAAAGTTAGACCTGGTTTTATGGCTCTTTAGTTTTTTTATGGCTTAAAAAACGATTTTTTTCAAGGCCATTTCACTTTGCGTAAAATGGCTTCCTGGAACTTCGAATTTGCTTTCTGGACGGAAGTAATATATCATTGGAATATGTTAAATGATAAAGATCGTTTTTGCCAATGACCATGAGCAAGAACATCCACATGATAATAATATTTCGGTGTTCGATCTGAGGTTATTGATATTGTGGTTTTAACCTTTGTTCCCAATTTCAACTGTTACCTCCGAAACCTGAAAATTTAACACACACACTGTCACTCTGACTCAGTTTCATTACATATTACGAAAAGACTGGTCTATAAATTATTTAACCTTTCCACTGTGTGATCATTTCGTGAGTCACTCTTTCGTGTATGCCACACAAATGTTTGAATGAAAACGTACAATTACATAATATAAAAAGAGTGTTATGTTATTATTATGTTATTATTTCTAAATTATATTTATTATTTCTAGAATTCTTTTTCTAGAACATTAAGTTTATTTTCACTTATTTATGTTTAAAAATAAAGAAAGAATGCTGAATACACGAATGAGAGGATGTAGAGAGGAAAAAGCAAAAATTATTCCTTTTAAACAACGAAAAAGATGTATAAAATTTTTAAATCAATCTGATTGAACCTGATTGAAAAATACTTTTTAATATTATCATTTTCCTTAGCAAAAATCGTCTATTAATAATTTTGCTTTGAATGCGCTTTGAATGAATTACAAATGAATACTCCGCTGTTATAGAGAAAGATATTGTGCAACATCTTGCAGCATTATTAACAAAGATTTACAGTCGATAATATATTCTTCGTGTAAAACCAGTGGTGTTTTTTATATTTCGCATTTCATTCAGGGAGATTGTAGAATGATATTCATATCAATACAAGCAGAAGAGAAAATTGTTTATTTTTCACATAGAATGTGTACTCACAAAGATTACGATTGTAAAGAGACATATTATGAGAATGCTAATGATATGATCTAAGATGATATTGAATACTTCAGTTCTTATTGGTCAAGAAGGTTTCTTCAAGAAAAAGTTTATGTTCTTTAAGACAAAGTTTTATTCCTCAATGTTTTTGCCCTCTCAACACACTATTTTTAGTTCTTTTTATTATCCTACACATTTCATTGAATAAATAATAAAGTGATAATACAGTAAATAGTTAAATAAAAAAGCGCATGAATAATCTGTTTTCGATGCAATTCACTCATACCGGATTTGTAAAACTTTCAGTCAAGTGAGAGTTCACGAATTGTTTTTTTTTTAAATTTTGATAAAAGCATTCAAAAGCTCAGTAATGTACATAAAACAATTTATAAATGCTTTTTATGATAATTTTTAAAAATCTAGTGTTAAATGAAGTCAAAAAGATTTTAAACATTTGCAGATTTCAAGATATTTTGAGACATTTCAGACTTCTGAAACTTTAAAAGGATTCCAAAAGATTATAACATAGTTTTTGAGTATTTTAAGAGAATCCCGGAAATTTAATTACAGGGATTTCAGAGATTTTAAAGGATCTCACAGAATTTAAAGAGATATCAACAATTTTCGAAGATTTCAAGAGATTGAACATTTTTAAAGAATGAAAGAACATTATTAATGTTTTGAATCGCTTCCAATTCCTTAAAATCTCTTAAAATCTCTTCAAATATTTTAAAATTGTGGTGTTATATTTTAAATATTAAATATATTATAATATTACTTTTCAAATAAAAGACATTGCAGAACTGCAGCGCCTTCAGACAGGCAAACAATAATGACTCAGTGTCGAGATAAACTTTGTCCAACTCTTGCTTTTAATT
>JAUEJJ010000017.1:5526606-5537124 GCA_032164275.1 Synergus coniferae | reverse complement strand
ATAAATCCAATTTTTTTAACAAAAGAACAATTCAGTATTTTTAAAATAATAGTAGGTCAGTGGTACATGATATACAGATTTAGCCTACGGCACCGCATGTTGTAAAGGAATCTCCAAAATGGGTAACGGCACCACCTGGCATAAGGGTTTCCAAACGGCATTTGCTATACCCAGAGAAGATCTTTATAGACGAATAAGAATGTACGCACAAAAGTCCCCAGACGCTCTTAAAAAAAGTAGGACGTTGTCTGATTGAGTTCAAGTCGACCGTCTTACTTTTTTCTATGTGAATATAACAGTTATTCGAATAGCATTAATGGGTTATATATAAGACTGACCACAATTTAGGCATCTTTTATACCAAAGTTTCATCTTTAAACCTCGGTCAAGGTTGTTCGTTCTAGATTTTTGATTCTTCTGAGATATGTATACTAAATTATAATCCTGACAAAGTTTATCTAATTAATATATCTAGAAATTTCGTAGAAAATTTGCATATCTCTCTTCTTAGAGTTGCATAACAAATTACTATTAGAAATTCAAATATATGGTAATTATTTTTTAAGTCATATCAATGTCATATCACCATCTATTTTAATCAAACCCATTTTTTTATAAGTTGTAATATAATATAAATTTGTATTATAAGATTGTCAAGAAATAATATTCCTGGTTTATTTCACTTTTAAAAAGTGGGTAATATTTTGTTATAATTCTACATACATATAGTTGCAAAAGATTTGAATATTTTCTTTCAATTTTTATTTCTTTTATTTCAATTTATTACATCTTAGATTTTTAATTCAATTTTCAATTTTTAAGTTGCTTTTCTTAATTCGTTTATTTTAAGCATCCAAAAATTAATTCAATTAATATACTATACTATATTATATAATAATTATACTATATAATAATTTCTTCATATTCCTCAAATCTTGTTAAACCCTTAAAATGCCTGAGAATTTGTTTAAAATTTGATGTCATCAAATATACATATTTATTTTGAAACTGAAAAAAATGTTTAAATCCTTGAACTTGAAATTCAAATTATATAATTTTGTATCATTTTAATCTCATTAATTATCCATACTGTATTTCCCGCGCATATAATATTGCTAATTAACAATAAATTCCAAGAATACCAAATGATAAGTAAAGTTTTAATAATTATTCTCGATCTTCGTCACACGAGAATTCATATTTATTTAGATGAATAAACTTTTAATACCAAGTTGAAAAACCTGATATTTCAATTTTTTTCTTCTACTGCAAAAAGTATTATGTAATTTGAACTTAATATACATACCTCCTTCAATCTGGCGATAGAAACCATATATCATCCATTTAGCTAATCGTAGAGCAATGGTTTTTTCACGTATTCGTAAACCTTGAAATTCCTTAGATTATTTCCATATATATCTTTTTCAATTTAACATTTTGAATTTACATCATTGATTAAAATATGCGAACCCAATATATTGAGATAAAAATGAAATTTGAAATTGTAGCTCGGAAAAGTTGGTTTAATTTTGTGTAAGTATATTTTATTTCATAGACAAAAACTTGAAATAATGACTTTATTAAATCCTGAGCGTGTCTCGGCTATTTTGGACGAATAAAATTTTTTCAGGTTTCTTGATTCATTATTTAAGTTAAGCAGCGCTTATTTCGCTTGAACTTGGATTGGAGTCATCGCACTCTCGAACTTTTGTACTTAAACGATTCAATGTATGTATCAACTGATTCTTCCTGGTGACCAATTGAGCAAAGGTCACCAAAAATGCAAACTCAATCACATGTGCGTGATCATTTTCATACACAAACGTGCAGCTTGATTTGTTTATATTAATAAGTTGAATAAAAAGAAAAAAACAGGAGACAAAGGTAGATAATGAAGTTTATAATTGTAGATACAATTTATGAATTGGATAACAATTAAAACGTAGAATTCTTGAATAATGAAGAATATGAACGACAATTAGATACCAAGTTGATATACTCGTCCATTTTTATCTAAATATAATCAAATGCAATTCGAATATATGTATATGTTTCACATATAACAGGCAATAAACTTAAATTCATTAAAATTGTAAATTTATTCGTGCATAATTTGCACAATACATTTTTTTCACCGGTAAGTTTTCTTAACAATGCAGATGATGAGAATAAAGTTAGAGGACATTGAACTGACTTATTACTAATACTCAAAAATCTGCTGTTGTCATTATAGTCGAAAAATTGTTGTCAACTCGAAAATTGATAGTTGATTCAATTAAAATGATTTATTAAAAGCATATAGAGGTTTTCATATCATTTTTACGTTATTTTACGTTAATTTATTTTACATTACATAAATATCAAACTTCCACTATTTCATACGCTAATGAACCTCGTCGTGAATATATAATTATTCGCGAAACATTTACAAATACACAGAGAATCGTCCACAGAAAAATAAATAAAAACTCTATCTTAATTGAATTCAGAGTTTGAATAGTACTGAAAAATGAAAGCGTTGCGAAATTCTAGAAAGTGAAGTATAATACGAATCCAAGAAATGAGTTCTTCTTCTTTTTTTCTGTAATGCAACGGACGCTGAGATTATTGACAATGCATATTCATTTTATGTACGTTTTGAAAGTGAGAAATGACGGGCGATCTTAAATACATGATGAGTTTGAGAACAAAGCGAAATGAAGTTTCGACTGAATTTTCACTTGTGGAATCTTACTGTATACCTATAGATTGAGTTTTAATCGACATGGGGTTTCAGTCTCAATCACACGTATTGAAAAAATAAATATATTTAAGATATTTTCATGAATGTGCTCTCTAAATCTGAATCAGCGGAATTTCACTCATAGAGGGCGTGCCATTCACTAGTTCTTCAGCGTAAGTCACTGGTTCATAAGCGTACATATTTGAAATCAGTGGTATATACTTCTCGCTGATTCAGAGTAAGAGATTGATCGCAATGATTCACGCTAAATTCCAGTGATTAAAGATAGTTATAATAATAGTTATAAGGTAATTAATTTAAAAGTCAATATTAATTAATATTTAATTTTAAGGTCAATAATATAGGCTTAATTAATGAGCATAATACTCATAAAAGAAATAATTTTTCTGCGATTTCCATGAATTCACTGTCTGTGAGTCTCGTTGATCATGAAAATGATCAATATTCGTACGATCGACAAAAATCTCGAATACAGTGATGAAAATACAAAAACAAATTTGAAGATATTGTTTTTATTGACTTTTTGATTTTCCGTTTGAGATATTTTTGGCAATTCCATTTTGCTCGACGACCTTGACAGGCTTTTTCTTCACATAGGTTTTGTAATAAAAGTCGCCGAAAAGGACGATCATGAAAAGATTTTGTGGTATCATCACTGCTGCTGGCCACATAGGGAAACCACAATTTTTCACCCAAACAAGTTGTGAGAAGTGGAACAGTATTAAGAAAAACTGAATCAATTGCAACTGAGTGATGTACTTCTTCCACCAGGGTTTTCCCACCTTTAGCGATGTGGCCAAGTAGTGGCTGTACATTACGATGTGGACGAAGGAGTTTACTAGACCTGTGAAAAAAAAGAATTAAAAAAAAATTTTAATTAGGACCAAAACGCTGATGAAAAATTGAATTGATTTGTGAGAAAATAAACAGACAGTTCACTTTTTGCCGCTATTTGAAGTATTTTTCAACTATAACTTGAAATTGCGTTGTTTTTGCACCTACATGTAGGAACCTAATTCAATTCAGTAGAATGATAGTACTAGATACCTGTCTCAAGGATAGGCACGTAAACCGTGGGAATATTTCTCGAAGAAAAATCACATTTCGTTCAACGTGAAACGCTTCAGTTTATGTTACTTGAAGTTGAAGACAAAAGAAATTGGAATAATAACGACAATGAGTTTTGCATCATGTCCGTTGTTGTACAGGCTAAAGGAAATTCTGACGTAGTCAAGAAAGACTGGGAACAGAGTTCAAATCGAGTTTATTCATAAATCAAACAGAATCGAATTAATCTTGAAGCCTAGCCTCGATGAACTTGATTAAACACTAACACCGGTTTTTTTGAGGTGATGGAAACATCCGAGCACATGTCCAAACGTGTCAATTATGCATACGTAGAAAAATATGATGTTTTGAAAAATCGTTGACTGATGAAACTCAACAATTCTTCAATTGGTTAATTTAGATGAATTATATTTAATATAATTTAATAGAATATAAGAAAGAAATGAATCATGACCTTCAGTAGGAATTTAAATGATCTTAGAATTGGGATCCTTAATTCATTTAGTAATAAAATCAAGAGAATCTTTCCTATCTTTCCCATCTCATTAGGTATGTTTAATAATTCGGAGTATGTATCAATTGGAGAATTAATTACCCAACTTACGTCCAAGGGAAAATTTTTATGTTTACTTATTTCAAAGGAATGTAATGAAAATGGATTTCTTCAAATGAATTATTCATCTGCAGTTAGTTAATTTTGGAAAATATTGCTATTGCGAAAGAATTTTCAGTTTATGAAAAGTTTGGATGACATTTTTCTATAATAATTATAACATAGAACAAGATTTTCGTTTACTTATAAAAATAGAAAATAGTTTTCGCTCTTTTTTCTGTTGATTCAACAAATATTTTTATTCTAAAAAATTATTTATTTTTGAGATTTTGTGTGCTTGATTAAATTTAAATATTGAAAATATTTTACTTACCTAAAAATGTGACGTGACCACCTGGAAGATATTTGACTGCTCCCCAGCCACCAATAACCATACCAGCGTGATGATACACGTGAAGGAAGGAAATTTGATTATATTTCTTTCGAAGAACGAAGAAAACTGTGTCTAGAAGATCTATGATTTTCACTATAAAATAAAGCCACACTGTTGCAGCTATCTGTGGATATTGAAAAAATTAATTGAAATTTTCTGAAAATTTACGGAAATTAAGTTTTCTCAGATTTTGCCAATTGAACTACTTTCTTGTAATTAGTTAAACATGCTTTGCATGAAATAAAATAAAATAATATGCTTATTACCGCTATAGCTTTAGGCTCATTAGAAAAATCCACAGGTTCACAAGCAAAACTGTAATCCCAGAGCCAAGCCAAAACGAGTGCCTGAAAAATGAAGAAATATGTTTCAAAATATTTATATTTATATATTTATGTATTTATATATTTATATCTATTATTTATATAGCGTCCTTTTCCTGACACGTGTTTTAAAACAAAAACTGCATCGCATCATTATTTTTCTAATTGAAAAATCTACTTCAGACAAAAAAATAATAAAAGTCATCAAACAGGGACGTTTTTTATGTAACGGGCATCCTGCTCCGCACCAAAACTACACCCCACTCTTCCTTATATAAATTTATATATTTATACTTGGCAAACCCGACTTTCATCCTTGACTCAATCCTTTAATTGGCCAAGTCCACAAATCTGATTTTAGAATTGATAAGAATTATCTGATTATTTTTATGATATGAAATAATAAGATCATTTTTTGAACCTACTCTGTATAGAAGAATCGAGCTAAGGACTACTTGCACAACATTGTACATTTGCATTATCCTGTCAAGTTTGAATGGTTGTCTATTTTCCATAAGCCTCGGTCCGAGATTGAATACAAAATAGAGGTAGAGTCCTAATAATGCCAGACCTGGCCATGGTGTTCTCATAAGAAACCAATCTTGTGTTCTGGGATCTGGAAAAGAAAATAATTTAGTAAAGGCTAACTTTTATTGACGTTTTTCAATTTAATTTCAATTCTATTATTATGCATACATTATTATTACTATTATTATTATTATTATTATTTATTATTTATTAATATTACAGTAAAATATTAGTGTTTCAAATTTGTCTGTTTCCTCTAAAAGAATAAGTAAAAGTTAAAATTAAAATAGGTGCATATATAAAATACGGACATTGAATTCATTCAAGTGGAAAAATCAATATATGGCAAGGCATCAGTCCAACCTGAACAGCTTTTTCTACTTAAACGATAATCAGATGTAAAAGGAAGCTTCTCGTCAGCTTTATACTTCCAATCAACTTATGCTTGGTATTTAAATTTTTAATTTCCATGTCATTGAATTTCATTGTTATTAAACATGGAAAACTATATTTAATTATCTTTGATCTCTTGATCTCTTTATCAGAAAAATATTTCTTGGTGTTGAAAAGATTTTTCTTTGAATTACTGAATGATGTTGATTGGATGAATTCAACTTGAGAAAATATATTTACATAAAAATTAATTCAAAACATTTAGAAGCTCATCCAATTATGTACTATTATTCAATGTCGGAAAAATTTTTCACTGAGGCTTTCCATAAAATTATTCCATTGGAAAAAATTGCCATAAATTTGAATAAATTCAAATTGTGTATTTGAGAAAAATGTAAAGAAAGATGTTGAGTAAAATTATACTTTGATTACATGATAAAGTAAAATAAATTATGCAAGCGATATCCGAACAAGTGCGTCAAATAAATGCAACGTTAGTTGATTTGAATATTTTATGTGCTGAATTTCGATATTGAAAAATGCAATATTTTTCAGATGAAGGCTTTTACGCTATTATAGAAAACGATTTGTAGTCTTTGATAATTTTAGTTTATAATCCTATAGATTAACCCCTTGTTTGGGAAGTTTTCATTGTAGACTAAATCCCAAGATGTCAAATTTTAATTCAAAGCGTTACACAGTGGAAAAACAACAGAATAGTTAAACTACGTTCACATATTCCTACGTAGATGTTAATTATTTTGCCAATATGCAACGCTTTGATCCTCTTTTGAATCAAAAATTAACACCTTGTGATTTATTGTATAGACTATACGATTTTTAATTGAAAAATCATTTGAAATATAATTTTTAGTTTACATTTAATTATGAATACACATATAATCTCAATTTACACTGTCTGTTCATGAATTTTCATATAAATGTAAAGTAATTTAAAGAACAAAATGAAATCAACGAAATGAAAGTAAATTTCAGCTAATTTATCACCGAGGATTAAATTAGGCGTATACAGATAAATTCCTGATCCTGACATTTCGTAAAGTTGTGAAAGTACCATAAACAACAATAAATTATTCTTCGAATCAACGGAATTAATTATTCAACAGTTTTAGTGTGAAATAGAGATCCATTTTAATCTCAAATAATAAATTATAAACATAATTTAAATATCGAAGGATACACTTATTGTTAGTTCACTAAAATTTCAGCAAATTCACAAAAACTGATAACTGATAACAAACGTGTCAAGATACCTGACACTTCATCGTTGAGATATTGATATCCTCTAATGAGGGCCTTCATTATAGTTGCCATGTTGAATTGATTTGTCCTTGCAAGCACGCACTACTTGATAATGATAACGCATGTACACTAAAATCCACAGGTGATTTTAAATACCGTAACCCTCGAAAGAGGGATTTCAAAAAGTTTGTATATTATCTACAATTTCTTCTCTTTACATCCCCTCTCTCACCCTCTCAATATTTCTTCTCTTTTTCTCTCTCTCTCTCTCTCTTTTCACTAATTTTCTCTAATTTTTGAGAAACGTCTTCTCTGACATTTTGACGATCAGAGAAAATATGAAGGTGCAAGTCGAAGGGTCAATGTTTCAGCTATTTGTGTTTAGAGAAGCCCTCCGACCCACCCAGCCACCGCGAAACATCAGGCACAACTGAAAGAAACTCTTTTCCCGTTGTAAAATGTACGACCATTGTATTGTAATTAAAAACCGACAGTCAAATTATTCAAATCAGAACGTACGCGGTTAACGCGTACGCGACAAGTTTTTTGACCCTTTATAGTGAGCTCGGTTTTGATCCAAACCACAACCCCACCAGAAACTCCCCACCTGAACTTCAGTGACGTGGAGGAATAAGAAACACAGAGATTGCATTTCGTCCTCACTAGAAAAATAAATCGCATTATTTTCTTCCTTATTGTATGAAACATTTACGTTGTAATTGCTAGAACAGTAGATTTGTTTTCGAAATTCACGTTAGGCTGATTCCAGTTATAAACTCATGCGAAGAGGTCTATATAGGTCATGGTTGCAGAATATAACAGATTAATATGTAGACGTGTTTTCCTTACGTCCCAGGTGAAAATTTCGGATTGAATTTAATTCCGATCTTTCAATTATTTTTAATCTGCGCTCCTCAATCTGAATGAATCCGAAACAGATCTGAACTCAGCTTTCAATCCGATAGATCAATTCGAATAAAACCAGACATGTGAAAATAATGTTATTCTTCTTTTTATTCATCTGTACTTCTCCATCTAAATTATACGTTTAGATTTTTTTAATAAATTTCCTTACATAATTTGTTGAAATAATTTCTTTAAGCTATAAAAATTCAATATAATGGATATGAACTTCAGCATTGTTTTTACTGTTAACATTTTAAAATTCATTACAAGGAAAGGAAATTTAATTATCAATAAATAAGTAAGTAAAAAATAAAGAAAAAGGTATATTGCATTCGCTCTACACAAATTAAGCAGTGCCTGAATTACCGATTCACTTTTTGTTATTATTAATGGCTGGAAAAAACACATTTAGATTCTTCGTGACGTTCGAGGTTTTTACGATAATACATTTTTCCAGAATTTGATAAAATTACGTAATTTTTCTCAAAACCTTAAAGTACTCTCATTTTTTTCATAGAATAAAAAAAAACATCTTGAATTTTTTAGGATTACAAAAAATATTCGAAAAAAATTTTTACCGTATATTTTAATTATTTACAATTAATTTTTTCATTTTACACGGAGGAAATATTAGGTATTTGTTTTTATTAAAAAGTATCCTATTTTGTTATACTAATTTTTAGAGCAATAAAATTTTCTCTTATTATCTTAAAAAATTGGAAAATTTTATTTCTTTGCGTATATTTTAAAGTTCAATTGAAAAAGGAAAATAACAACTCATACCACACGCAGCATGACAATTATCATGTTAATTATTTTAACTCACAAGAAACGGAAATCGCTGCGCGTAATAATCGTTTTTGCTCAGTCAGAGAATACTGTTCATATCGGGTATGTTCCTTCTCAGTCCGTAGAAGCTTTCAAGTGCAACGTTTACGTGGAACAAAAAGGTTACATGTTATTTTATTTAAAATCAACCCCAAAGACATAAAAACATTTTTCTGGTACGTCCAATGAACGTCCGATTTATTTTTCAAATTACTTACAAATACAAACGCAATTTAAAAATTGAATATTGAATTTCATTGGAATTCAATTCCATTTAATTATATTTTATTTCTCTGCTTTATTCTTATTTTTATAATTCATTAATAACTCTCTCTGCTTCAGCAAATAATATAATTTGTTTTTCAAAAGAGAAGCTGATTTCTTTCTCTTAGGCAACAATTCCAATTGTATTTTATAAGAAATGCAATCATGCTGAGAAGAGTTCAATGCTTGAAGATCGAAACGAATATCATTTTTAAAATACATATCACTGCGTCATTGGAATGAGAAGGCAGATCTATTAAAAAGTCGAAAATGGTAATGTATTTTAAAGAAACGTTATTAAAAAAATGTTTATAAGTTTAAAAAAATTTTGGACTCGAAAATATCCATTGAAATGAAATTAGCTATTTTTATTTTTGTTTTGAATGTTCAAATCGGCAAAGACGTGTAAAATGAATAATTGCATTTTGAACTAAATAGTGGACTTTCTCCGTCTCTGGGAGCTATTTTGAAATACGTTATACATGTGAGCAAGTTCAATCCAAAAGGTCGAAGTGAGGTCGCCAGAGTATTTTTTTACTTGGTTCAGAGTCCAACCTTTCATCAATTTTTCAGGAAACATTAGAAGTTTTCAGGAAAACAGTAAAAGGTAAAAAGTAAAGTTGCTTCGGTTTTTAAAATTAAATAAGAAAGATAAGAAAGGATGTATTTTAAGTTAATGATAATCTTCCGTTTAGTATATAAGATATTATAAAAAATATAATACGTTTGCTTCAATACAGTTTTTTTCTTTTATTGATTTCTACTTATTTGTTGAAGAAATTTCCAATTTTCTTCGGAAAAACGTTGCAAATTGTTTTGATTCTGATATTCACATACATTTGAAGCATTTGGTCAATATTGATCATATTAGCATACAATGAACGACTATCAAACAAATGATAAACGGAAACTTCCTTGCTTTATTGGAGAAAATAACAGGGCAATAAAAATTAAATTAACTGCTTTAAATTTAGTTTCTTTTATCCCTCCTAGAATTTTAAATCTTGAATCCTTTTACTCTTGTGCAGTTTCAGAATATAAATATAAATAAATATAAAATTCTACAATAATTGGAGTAACTTCTAGATAAACTTAATTTTCATTTTATTTGAAAGAATTAGGTTTAGAACTAAAATATCAAATGGTTTAAAACGCTATAGTTCACTTTCTGAAGATTCACCTCGAACTCAACATTCAGATTCAAATTTAGAAAGTT
>JAUEJJ010000017.1:5490114-5507015 GCA_032164275.1 Synergus coniferae | reverse complement strand
ATCGAGTTGTCATCTTAGATTGACTTATCAAATGAGAAGAACCAAGGAATGAACTTTTTTATTAAGTTCAAAGCACAAGTCATTTTGTACTTGTTCCCTCCCTGGAGCAAAACGTGTTTACATTCATTTAGAATGAGAAAATTCAAATAAAATAAGGTGTGAGGATAATATTTTGGCGCATAATTGGAGTTTCATGAGTATTGATTCAGAGTAATTATTAATGATAACTGAGATAAGGCTAACTCGCGGATATGAAGACTCATCATGTCTAGTAAACTATTGTAATCTTGCCAACTGGGACAGAAAATGCTCTGTACTACCCACAGAGAATCTTTTTGAAGCAGCTGTAACTTCAGTTTTGGATACTGAATGAATCTTGAAATATTATGTAAAGATAGGTGTTCAATTTCCTGGATTTAACCATACTAGAGCTCATTCTAGAGATTTAGTGTACTTGAAGATTCGAGTGTTTAACTCCAATTTTTAGTAAAAATAATGATTCAATAAGCTATATTTTTTTAATATACAACATCAGGCTTCAACCTGATGCACTTTTTTTACTCTTTTGCAGTTCGCAATACTTCTTTCCTTAAGTGTAAAAAAGTCTCAAAAATTAAATAAGCTCCGAACCAAGCCAGTTTCACTTCACAATATTTAAATCTGGAAAAGTTTAAAAGTAAACAAATTTTCAGACACTTTCAAATTTGAAATGGTACTTTTACTTTGATCGTACTTCGTAAAAAATGATGTTTTTTAATCATTGATAACCTTTAATTAGAAATTGAACGGTTTGAATTTGAGATTATGTATTCAATTTTAGCTGATCTCAAATGTAAATTTTTTAATTTTAGGATTTCCAATTAACAATTGTTCAGTGATTTCTGATTTTTCTAAGGCTAACTCGCGGACGTTAACATTGGCCAAGACAACTTGTCACGCCTAGCAAACTATTGTAATCTTGCCAACTGGCACAGAACATGCTCTTTCCTACCCACAGCGGCTCTTTTTGAAGCAGCCTAACTTCAGCTTTAGATATTATGTAAAGACGAGTAAAGGCAGAGTAAAGGTGTTTATTAAATTGTGTGGTTTTCACCATTCACTTGATCCCAAGAGATTCAATGAAATTTTGTAATTTTCGAAGGATTTAATTTATATAGGTTAATTATACGTTTTCAATTGAAAATTGTTTGAAATTTCATGTTCAAGCTAAAAGATTCTAGATTTCTTTCATATCAGCAACCCATCAGCGACTCACTTTTTACAATTTTACAATTTTTAATTAAAGTTTCTAGACTTAGAAATAATAATTATAAATGAGAAATTGCGAGAATCTATTTTCGATATAATCATTTTCTTTATGATAGCAGAATGATAGGATCTTTAAAAGTTTCATTTGATGTTTTTGAGATTCATTTCAATATTTCATTGGCTTCTCCTGTTTTTTTAAAATCATGCTACTTTTTTTAAAGCCTTTTAGTCAATCCAAGGCCTGATTTCTTTATATTTTATTATGTTTTAAATTTAAATGTTCTCTCAGGTGGTGGTGGCGATGTCGTTGAAATTCTGAGATTCGGTGTCTTATCTTGTGAGGATCCACGTGCAACTTTGAATCTTTTCCAATTGGAACACACAGTTTAAGTTAACAAGTTAACTCATCTCCAAAGATATCTCGTTTCATTGAGACGTTTGCTAGGTGTAGACGTCGATGCGACTGTTTATCGTATTGTTACTACTATATCTATTTCTGGCATTCACGAATTTGCAAAAATATATAGCATAGATACATCAACCGTGAGAACTATTTATAACTTTCTGTTAGAAGTCACGGATTATGGTGTATGTATTTCCCGCTTAAATCCTTGGTGTTCTTTATTTCTCAGCCTTGTAACGTGTGGTTTATTTTTTGGCTACAGGCACATGGCACCCTATATTCCAAGTTACTCTAACAAGAAAACAAATAATTTAAGCGTAATCTTTAAAGTAATGGAGCTCGTGCGTAACTTGTCGTAATACTTAATTAGTCTTCGAAATTTTATCAATTTTTCATTAGATCTTAGTTTCTACGACTTTTTTAGACTTTATTTTTATATTCTTAGAGTTAGATAAAAATATTTCTCGAATAAAAATTAGCAACACTTTTCGAGTGAATTTTCCATCTGATTTTGCTCTCGTGATTCATAAAAAAAATCTATGCTCAACTTTTGTTAAGTCCTAAAACTTTTCTTTTAACAATATCAGAAAATAACTTGGGTTAAATTAAATTTGATAAATTTGATGTTTTCATAGGTAAAATTCTTGATTCTGGAAAAAATAGAATTTATTCTTCTATACATCAAGCAGTAGAAGAAATATTTGTGATATATTTGGCAAAAGGCGCTTACTCATCTTTTTCTATTTTTACCGAAGATTGATTTACAGATAAACAGAATCTGTTTCCGTTATATTTTTAAAAATGCCAACATTAAGCAACGTGTTCGGCTATATTTGGTACAACCTTATTAAAAATATATATCAGAGTTGGGATTTTATTTTTAATAAAAGAACTCTGTAATTTTTTTTCCTAAGTTGAAATTATTAATCGTGATTAAAATTACTCTTCAAAAATTCAAATCTTAGAATTTAAGTATTCAGTTTTAAATTTGTCAGATATTTTTGAAATAATCTTCTCTGGATAATCTCTGAGTAATCTTCTTTAATTCTTATTAGTGCAAAATTAAAATTATATAATTCAAGGTAGAAATGGAATATAATAATTATTTATATTTTTTGAAGAGATCGAATTTCGTATGCTAATTCTTTTATTTACGCTTCCTCAGAACAACTTTTGCGAAATTTAAAGTTCTTATTTGAGTTTTAAATTAGTACTAGTTTAGCTGACGAAGATCTGATATACTTAACACTTCTTCCCACATGTTTGCTTCATTTGTCGAGAATTATTTCTCCAGTTCAGGGGAAAAGTTTCAGAGTTCAAAATTAAAGGAAGCAAGTGTAGGCTTTATTTAATAATGTAATTAGAGACAAAACTTCTAAGTTTTGAATATTCTTATTTTATTGAAAAAAGAAAGACAAAGGAAAGAATTTGAGTTAATTTCTGTAGGGTGGATTTAACGAAGATAATGTTTTCCAATATTAATTTATAAGTAGGAAAATTCTTATTAACTGTATTTTTATATCACAGGCTTGCATCGATGACGATCTGGATATGGTGGAGTTTTTAGTCGAGCAGGGCGCAGATATCAATCGTGGCGATAATGAAGGCTGGACACCTTTACATGCCACTGCATCTTGTGGTTTTATATCTATTGCCAAGTTAGTATACATTCAATAATTAGAGATAATAATAATGAATAATATCATCAGTATTATTATGCATACTTTTGCTAGAAACAAAACTCAAACCTGTAAATTATAATTTTGAATTTGTAACAGATGTTTTTTGAACTAACTGAAAACATGTTACCAAAAGTCTTCAGGAATAAGTTATTTCAGTTGAAACAGTAATAAAGTCAGAAATAAACATAGTGAAGACTTGCAAGTTGTAGATGCCTATTCCTGAGAATATAAATTTTTCGTTTACATATGATTTTAAAGATTTTTATGATTTTTTTTATGATTTCCTACCAATTTAATTTTATATTTAGAATGTATTTATAATATTGACTAATATTTTTTCAGATACTTGATTGAACAAGGGTGTAATCTTGCTGCAGTGAATAACGATGGCGAATTGGCTCTGGATATCGCAGAAAGCGATGAGATGGAGGATATGCTTCAACAACATATAAATAAAGCTGGTTAGAATACAGAATTTTTTATTAATTATTAGGTCATTAAATATTTTGAGTTCCTCTGTACAACTATTATATATTGAAAACTTTCTGATTTATTATTTAATTACATACTTTCTTTATTACTTTCGCAATCTAGTGTATCTTATAAATTGAGTTCTTTGTCTTAAATTTTAATCATTAATATATGTTTATATTATTAAAAAAAGGAAATTAATTTCAGGTATAGATTGTGATCAAGCCAGAAGTGAAGAGGAAAGATCTATGTTAAATGATGCGAGAGCTTGGAGATCTGGAGCCCCTGGAAAAGATGTACTGCATCCAAGATCAGGAGCAACTGCTTTACACGTGGCTGCTGCCAAAGGCTATATAAACGTCATGAAGTATGAAACTATTCTTTATTTTAAACAAAAATTCTAAGAATCAATTTTTATCAATCAAAAAACGGCATAGAATTTTTCATTTTATATAAAAAATAAACAGTTATGTTGAAAAGCTTTTAGAGAAACCAAAGTCCACTTACAGTGCTCCAATAATTACACAATTTAGCTATAATACCTTAAATTTCTTTTCAGCGTTTTGCTACAAGCTCGGTGTGACGTGAATGCCCAAGATTACGACGGATGGACACCATTGCATGGAGCAGCACATTGGGGCCAATTGGAAGCCTGTAAACTCCTTGTGGAAAATTTCTGTGATATGGATATGAAGAATTACGCCGTAAGTTCTATCTATCAAAATGAAGACCTTTCGATTCTTCCTCCAAAGAAATTGTATTCAATTTTTGTTAGACGGAATCGAGAATTTATATCATTTATTAATTTAATTAGGGTCAGACTGCCTTCGACGTTGCTGATACTGACATCTTGAAAGGATTAGAAGAACTGAAAAAGAAGCAGCAGGCTCTCTTGAAAGATCACCCACAAATTATAAACAAGAAGCAGCCAGCAATACCAAAGAAACGGTACAAAATTATTTTCTTTACAATCCTCTTTTCAAAAGGTTTCTCCACAATCAAGAATTAACATTTACTTTTTATTTTTCAGCCTATCTACGAATAACGAAAGCATAGTGATTGCTCAGGAAGGTGTAGAAATATATGAAGAGGAAACGCCGAACAAAGTTAAGAAAGTCGAGCTGGAAATTCAGTCCGAGAAGGAAGAATCCAGCACTGGTACCAATAGCGATGTTGGTAAGTAACTCCTCATTTTTTAATTTTTTATTACAATTATTTTTAGATTCCAATTTAATATTCAATATCCGATGCTTTATCTATTAAATGTCTTAAATTTTTAACTATAATGATAATTCCTTGTGATAATGCTGCATGGATAGAAGAAATGGTTGAGATGGATACTGAAGCAAGCGATTGTGACAGTGATTCTGAAACTAGCTCAGAATCACAAACTTCCACGTGCTCAGATCAATCTAATCATTCCAATCATTCGAACCACTCTTCTTGTATTATTGATGATGGTGAGTCCTGTAAATTATACTGTGGAGAAAATGCTATTTTCATGGTTTGAAGCTTTTTAATTTAAATTCTTTCATTTGATAAAATATAGAATATTACAATTTTTCAATCGTTCAAGTATCAATGCTTTAAAACAAAAGTGTTGTATTTTGAACCTTTCTACTTTGAAATTCTATAGTTTCAAATCTTTTTAACACCAAATTGTTTAAAATATTCTCGGGACTTTGTTTATTTTGAACTTTTCAAATTACTTAAATATATAAAAATGTTCCCAAAATCGATATCCTGTTTATCCTTATATTTATGATAAGTGTTAATTGATGTGATATTAAATAAGGGTAATTGTTTTATTGGACGACGATAAAAATTTCGTAAGACAGTGTCACAGATCTTTTCCTTATTTATTTGATAATTTCATTTTGAATTTCGATTTTAATCTCACTTATGATTAATCTTCAGCCTCGATAAACATTTTTCCTTTATTTAAATTAAAGAGATAATGTAAACTCATGTTACTGTTATTAATTAGTCCAAAGAAAATATTCTTCTGACAGCTTTTTAGTTTGATATAATTTTGTATTCTGGAATTTACAGAAAAAAAGAATAGAGTGAATAGAGACGAAACGGCATCGCACAGTCCAACACCTTCTTTAGAAAGCAACAAAGTTCCTAATCAGGTAAAAAACCCCGTTTCCTTTTTCGATTAACTTCGAATCTATTTATTTCTGATTCTCTAAATGGCTAATAAACCGTTTACACTTTCAAGGCCCCAATCGTGCCAATCAAACAAGAGACTGAGAATAACGAAGAGGGATCTATTCCTTCCTGGAGACGTTCAGGTTCTTTTAGAAGTAGAACTCAAGATCCTGAGGCAGTGAATTCTGTATCTCCCAGTAAGTGTCAAGCATGAATTGCTTTAAATTGCTTTATTTATTTAAATTGATTACTTGAAAAATTATTAAATACTTTAGAAATTTTCATAATTGTCAAGAGATAAATATGAATATTTTACAGGAATAGAAGACAAGGAAAAATCCCTTAAATCTCCAACATCGCCAGTCAAGATAAAAGAAGAACCTGAAGTGGTTCTTAGACGGACCCATAGTTTCGAAACCGATGAAAAGTGAGTATTTCATTCCTAATCGCGTAGTAATTCAGCTTTCTTGGCACTCATTTCGTGGTTAAGTCCTTTAAAAGCTTCAGCGCTAATCATTTTGTATTAATATAGAAGCTACTACAGTCCATGATCTCAAGCGCAAAAATTAATTCGTCGCTAATGTTAACACTCTGAAAATGTTGTATAATTATTATTCGAATTTGTGAATTATAATATTTAGAACATTAATTCAAAATTGAAACTATGTCTGCTAAGGTTGCAGAATATTTTTAAAGTGTAAACTATTTGACAAAAAGAAAAATGAGTTTTTGTGAATTAAAACTTAAAAAAGAGGCTAGGTTTAGACTAAAATGATTTAAAGATTAGAATGTAGAAATACGCATGGCATGACGCATGTTACGCAGGTTCTATGAGCAGTACTTGGCATTACGAGCTCGAATCAAGGCATCCTCCTGCCCCACTCTCCACCGCTGCAACCCAACTACTCCTACTCATAACAACGCTGTGACCACTCGTTCTGCGTCCCTACGCGAGACTTACAGGTACTTGCTTGAATTTAACAGTCACATTAATTAGCCAAACTAAATCGTTTTAAATGTTGCTAATAGCACTTGAAAGCTCACACATCATGCTTTAAGTTCATGCTTAGAAAGTAGGATCATGGGCACCTAATGTGGATTAACGAACATTTTTTAATTCTTGAACTTAAAGCTTTCATCTTTGCATTCAAATTGATTAATATATATTTGAAAAAAAAAGAATTATAAATGTCAATTAATTAATTAATTTCTTTATTTATTGAAAATATGATTTTCAATTAGGTACTTCTAATTTCGAACGGTTTACCATTTTTCTGTAAGGTAGTATGTAGTGAGAATGAATTACTTTTTTGTCGATTGGAATTGCAATTAATAGTAATGACGTGTTTTCTGCTTAAATTTCAGGAAAAAGGACATCAAACTAAATTTAGATTTATCGAAAGTGCCTCAAGGGAATTCTCTATCCCCGACTTCGATTTCCAACAAGTCTTCACCAGTGACTTCACTGCCACCATCAACGAATTTTACTGCCAGTACCACAGCAGTTACTAGTCCGCTCCCTGGAAATCAGATACGCAGGTAATTTGACTTCACCAAGTAATAGAATTCATATTCGTTTGATTAAAAATCTTTTTAATCATTTAAAAAATGATGTCCAAAATTTAAAAATTTAGAAAAAGTGATCCTATCATAAAAAAGAGGTTGCAATTATATCAAAAATAGATTATCGCAATCTCGAAATCTGAAACCACATCCTCCCTTCACTTTTTGATTGGATTTGTATTCGCCGCTTGTATTTAGAATCAACCTAAATTATAATTCTTAATCATTTTTTATTCCTCTTATGTTTTTTTTTTTTTGATTAATAAATTCTTTCAAGATTTAAAAATTCCCAATTATATATTCTTTTAGAATGTTGTCTTTCACTTCAATAGTACTTTCTCGAGATGTAATCTTATTTCATATCACTGAATAGCTCACAACCAGCGGATGACACTACAGTTATATACACGTCAAACAATTCGCTGATGTCTCCCATAACTCCAACAACACCAGGAGGTAGTAAACTAAGTCCAGGAAACATCTTCAAGAATTTCTTCAAGTGCGTACGACTTCATCGTGGAAGAGCCCTTTGAATTTTGTGACTTCCCATATCACGCAATATTTTAATTGATTTAATTTAATTACAGCCGCATGGGAGTTTGCTTGTTTCATGTCAATTTTCCTTATTTGCATTTTTACAGAAATACTTTACCAAGAGTAAAAATATTTTTTGCTTGTTGTGTAAAGTAGTAGACGCTCGATAATTTTCCGTATTCAAGTGCCGCTTGTATTTTTAATAATTGAAATCAGATTTACTTGAACATTAACGTGCCATTTTTTCTTTTCATTTAGATTACAGCAACTGAGTTTTCTATGTAATCGTTTTTTTAATGAAACATATTATATACTCTATACAGATTCAGCAAATTCTGCCTAAAATTCCTGAAGTCCTGATGTTGGTTTTTGCTTTCTCGATCCAGATTTTCTTCAATATTAATATACATTTTAACTCAACTGATGTTTATTAATCAATTTTTTTTTACTTTTTAACAGAATGTGTTTTAGGTTGAAGATGAGCTTTTTCTGATCGTCTTTTTTTTTAATATAAATCTATGTTATAGAGCGCAGCAGTTTTAAAATCGCTCTTTATTTACATTTTTCAATTAAAAAATAATCTCTACTTTTTTTCTTTTATTCTCAGGTCGTTTGTGCCCCCAGTGCGAGACGAGGAAAGCGAAACGCAGAGAAAGGCTCACGCAAAAAGGGTGAGAGAGACACGACGATCTACTCAAGGAGTCACATTAGACGAAATTAAAAGCGCCGAGCAGCTGGTTAAGAAGAAACAACAACAGAACAACGATCCACCAACCACGACAGTTCCCTCCACGCAGGTAGAATATTGCCTTCAATTTATCGGGAGACTTTGTAAACACTCGAGGAATTTTCATTACGACAATTTAGAGATTAAACACCAGAAATCACGATGCATTCAGTTTGAAAATGCACTTTATTCCCACACTCTAAAAACAAATCGACACTTTTTGCCAATTGATAATTTTCAATTAGTCGCTAATTTCCCATTAAAATCTCACACCATCTGTAAAACTCATATTGCTAGAAAAAGTTACCCAAAACAGATTTATCCCGCTTTCGCAAGTAGAGAGAAGGTACCAACTCTGATCAAATTTGGGCAGCGCATGGCAAATACAGTATGCAATTATTTTTCTTGTAAGGCTTTTTTAAAATTCGGTAATTACGTTCGAAATTCGAAATTTAAGAAAATTTTTGCTTTCAAGTCACGGGGTAAGAATAACACAAAAACAAAAGTTATTTCCTCCGAAATATTTGAGAGTGATTCTGAAGGCAAGATTAAAAACGAACAAAAGTTTTCTAAAAAATCTAAATATTCGGGTATTTACACTTTGAGCAAGATATTTAGGTTCTTGATTGCTTTCGTTGCATATTTTGGCTTAATATCGTGATCTTAAATTATATTTGGATTATTTTTATAATCGAAATCAATATCGGTAAATGAAAATGTAAAATGTCCCATTTTTTTATAGTTATTTATTATATTTAAAAATTTTTATCCTTAAAGATAAACCTCAATCTCAATTCCAAGGTGCAAAAAGCAAAGCAATTTTTTTTTAGAAATTAATTTAATGTATAAAATAATCGACCCTAAATTCTAACAAATTTATACTTCATTTTGAGATACTTTCTTCTTCTAAATATTTTAAATATTTGTTAACATCAGTGACAAGTTTTGCCATTAAAGAAAAGGAAATTGAACTTTATTATTCAAAAACTTAACTTTTTTTCTACCTTAATTAGCATTACAATTACATATAGTCCATACAGGTTTTAACTCCATTTTATCGTGTTCTCTGAAATATTAAGTTATATATAAGTTAGGAATTAGAAACGTGTTTGAATCTTTAGAAATACATTTATTAAAATATTTAAAGTATAGAAGATATGAAATGTGTAGGCTAGAAAATTAAAGTCATGAAAGTTTTGATGTATTACTTCCGAAGATTGCAAAGAGAAAATACAGAGAGCTACATAAATCATGTTTTTTTCATTAAAAAAATTGCACGCGACCTAGTAGATTTGAAATTCAGTGTTCTATTGTTTTTATCTTGTTCGTAAAGTTATAAATTTGTTCATTCTCGGTGATAGATTTGTTACGTCACGTGCCAGTTTTTGTGTTTGTGTTAACACTTAACGATTTCTAAGAATTCGGTGGTGGATTTTATTACATACTATTAACAAATTAGTCAATATTCGTCCTAAGTGGTACATAAAGTTTTAATCGTTAAATTCTTATATATTTTATATTTTTTTTAACTTTTTCACTTTTTAATGTTTACAATTTCAAGTTTTACAGTTTTGGTCATCTGAATTTGAAATTCTTGATTATCCACACTATAATAATTTAAAAAATCAATCAATATTGAACGCTTCAATTTAAAACTTCTGTTTTAAATTAAATTTTACGTTATATACCCATTTTTTGATCTCGAAAGTAGAAAATTAACCATGCGTTGCAAAACTGAGAAAAAATTTATTACTATCCAGAAAAATAATAGCTGGTGATTATTCTTAAAGCCTTGGTTTTTACGTTGTGAAGTTGATTTTGCTCACGTCAATCTCGAAGGAGTATTTTTTATACTTCAAAGATTAAAAAATTCAACATTTGAAATTGTGTTTCTCGAAATAATTTCCGTAAAGAACAAGTGGATAGAAGTGTTGATCTACGAAACATAAATTGAAGTTTTGGATTTACATACAAAATCATTTTTTGAGAAGTTCCTCATGCTTGACGTCAGCAAATTTCGTCCGATTTTCTTTGCTTCCTTCTTTTTTGCCAGATTCAAAATGTTAGAACTGCAGTTATTTACAATCAATCAATCTTACCATGGCCTTAGAAATAAATTTTGCTTCTAGAAGTAATCTTTCTTGACCCTTGCAAAAAAAAAAAGAGAAGAAATACAGGAAGATGAATTAAAATTTGACTTTTCTTATTTTCTTAAATTAATTAATCTATTTTAGGGAAATTGTTTTCAGTAGAATGCTTTAGCTCAGGGGAACTGTATCGTGAAGCTAGTACGTAATTAAAAAGAGAAATAATATTGGAAGAATACAATAATATCAAAGACAAAGAATTTGCTGAATAAATTAAAATCCTTAAAATTTAAATTTGAAATTTTTCAATTTTAAATATTTTTGACTGTAGTATTGTTCCAATTAGAATTTGTAATTTGAAATTTAGTAATTTTATGGACGTGTTTCACAGTACATTTGCCTTGTAATTGTGACGTAAACTAATCAGCTTAACTTGGAAAGTTTTGTTACTCTATTAATTTGTTTAACAACCCAGCCTGCAGCTTCTGTCAGCAATACCGCCTCGATCACAGCTACGATAACAACAGCTACGCCAACCACAGTGACAGCAAGCAAAACCTCTGAGGAGACTAATTTGCCTGAGAGACGGCCGTCCTGGAGGCTCAGGGTAGATAACGGAAGCAAGGTCTGTGGATCCCATAATCTTCAAGTAGATACGACTAGAGATCATCACAGTAGCAGTTGGTGTGCATGGATATTAAATGTTATGGGGTGGAATTACGACTAGATGTTAGGTATTTAAATGTGTCATTATTACCCCCTCCTCCCCAATTGGTTCAAATTGTCCATTCGAGACCACTCAATCTCAATTATTTACTTGAAAATTTTCGCAGAGTAAACTGCCCCTCCAGTAAGTCAGTTCTTCCAGTAAATCAGTAAAAATTTCAGCATGCCTAGGGTACACTAAAACATTTGAATGCAACACCCAGAACAACTTCTTGTACACTCAAAATCCTCCAGAATAAAATATCTTCGACTTTTCAGTGCTGTTCAATTTGCAGCCTGAAAATTTCACCTTCCAGAAATCTACCTTCGAAAATGTAGTCAGCACTTCACAGAATGCTTAGCTGTAGAAATAAAGAGCGCATGAATCACGAATGAGCATGTACTGTAGAATTTTTTGATTTCTTTGTACGAATCTTTGTAGAGATTTAGATATTTTGGATTCAGTGTTTTTAACAACTGCAGTAGATTTAATGAATTGTTTTGTCACTGATGTGATTTCTACGAATGTATTTAGTGTTTGCACTAAGTATCACGGTTTAAGATATTAGGTTTTATATTTTATTTATTACTTTAACTTTTTATATATTGGATAATATACTTGCCTGTTCACGAAAGACGTCGAGTGTTAGGAAAGTCGAGAGTTCTATCGATATTTTATTATTTACATGCAGTTCCAGTTAGAAGATGCAAATAATAAATCCAGCGATACGACGGCGTACATCAGAAGACCTTCTGGTGGTTCAAATGTTCCGAGACCCAGTTCTGCACCTGTGGATACCATCACGTCAAGCACAGCCGAAACCACTGTCACTTTACCTCTCAGAAGACCCTTAAAACCTCCAGAAGACAAAGGTAAAAGTTGTAATTTAATTTAATTTTAATTTACTGAAACTGTAATTGAAAATTCATTCATTTAAATGAACCTTTTTGGTTTTTAGACGTTTCTGCGGATGTCTCTTTATCAATTAAAATTAATTTGTTTTTTTTTTTTTTACAGAGCATGACAAAGAAAATGATAGTAGAAACGCACAAGCAACGCAAGCCGTTATCCAAAGGAGACGAAGGCCTAAAAGAAGATCAACTGGTGTAGTTCACGTTGATATGGACGTGAGTATTAACTTGACATAATTATTTAGTTACTAGCAATATTGTATTTTTGAGTTAATCCAAAAAGTAAATTCACCATCATAATGTAGAATTACTGTCTACATTTGCATAATTATTGTTTAAAAGTTTAAACTCGTATAATAGAATATTTTCCACTTCAGTTTGAACTTAGGTAACCACCGGACTAAATTCTTTAGATTCTAAACTTAAATTATATCAGAATGTGAATAAACTTCCATGAGAGAAAAGCATGACTGGAATCTGTGACATTTTCGACACAACCATCTAGACAGAAATTTATGATATTTCATAATTCCTCATAACACTGACTCACTTCGAGGTCCATGATATTCTCGCCTGAAATCAGACTGCGGTGCTTTTGTACTTTATTTTTCAAGCAAAACCGTCGAACTCACGTGGGCGTAACAAATTACTGTTTACAATTGACGTCAGAGTAAACATCTACCAATAATAACGTGAAAATATCCAATTACTCTATCGATAACAGTGATGATAAAAATACCTTGCTCCTAATTCACGAATTTCATTTGGGAATTCTCTTTTAATAAATTTTTACTTATTAATTTAAAAATTGCTTCAGTTTTTAATTTATAAGTTCGATAAACATATTTGTGACGAGGTAAAGAAAAGTTCGTTATCTGTTCCCCCATTAAATTGCGTTATATATTTCTTAGGCATTTAAAATTTGTTTTATCATTTTATTTTTTGTGACGTTCAATAGTGAGTTTAAATTTTATTTCCTTGTTTCATTTTTGCAGGAAATAGATCCGGAAAAGCAAGACACTTCAGCCGGGGGCGACTGTGACGATTCTAAAATTAATCACAACGAAGTGAGTCCATCGACTGAAATTCAATTTTTATTAATCGATATCCTATCTGCATTCTATTTTGGTCCTTTTTTTTAAATTTTATTTATCTCGGTGTTAAAGTATTTTAGGGACCGTTTAAGTATTACGTCACGCCAATTTTTTGCCCAGCCTTGCTAGAATTCGTTAGACATAATTGTAATATCTATGAAAGAAATTTATTTCAAACCGGGAAATGACTGGAAATCTGTTTCATAGATTTTAGTACTCACCCTGGGTTTTTTTTGCTTATATTGTGATGATTACCCTGAAGTTGTTTCCAGATTGGCAAATTTTCTAGTATGTAAATGAGTCAGTGCTCTTAATAACTAGCTAGTTTACCAGGGTGCGGATAACCTGTTCGAAATTTCGAATGTCAGTTTTCTTATTGGCAGACACAGCGTCTCGAGTATATAAGTTATATATTAATGCACGCGACATATGGATAATGCTGCATAACATGTGAGTGCTTTTATACTCCGCGAAGGCTTTGTGATATTTTTGGATGAGTTTCTGAGAAGATTAACCTCTAGTCGTACAAGCTTGAATAAAAATAGCTCTCTATAACATAATTCTTTTTGGATCTCTCGGTTCACCAATTCTGAACAAAGGGAGCTAGATTAATAAATTTAGTTCGGAATAATCGAGGCTGAAAATGATTTTTTTATTTACAGACAGAATGAGGCATATTTGGTTTTGTGTAGTATGCATTTCGAGTCATGAATACACAGCACAACTCTATTTTTAACACTACCTTCCAATCGCGTTATTTGAAGACTAAACTTCTGGTCAGTGCATAAATTTAATTAAGATCTCTTTGCTACACGTGCGAAAATAGAACTGTTTTTCAGAACTGTTTTTTTTTTCCAGAAATTTTGTTATTTATGATGTCATGGAATTTAATAATTTGATTTTAATCCTAAATTTCGAAATATTTCAAAGAAGTCAGAAGATTTCAAGTGATTCCAAAGTATTCCAAAATACTTTCTTTTAAACGTATTTTAGGAGATAGCAGAAGATTTCATTAATCTATATATCCCTTTAAATTCATTAAAATTACTTAAATATCTATTTTTTATTCTTTTATTCATTGTAGTTTTTTAAATATTATTTTGTTCTCTAATTCATTAGTAATTTATTCTGTGGAAGGATTGGAAGTATTTTAGAATGGAATTAAAAATAAAATGAAACTTGACTTTGCGAATGAAAATTTGAATGTCAGATTATTTCTTCCGCATGACTTGCTCTTCTTCTATTTCTTGTCTAAAGAAACAAAAGGAGCTTGAGAGAGAAGAGAATGATAATGTCACGCGCCAGAAATAATTTATAAAGCAAAATTTATTTCTAACTTTAAATTTATATTTTATAGCAAAACAATTATAATTGATTTTCGGATTTTAAAATATATTCAAAATCTCTAGAAATGTTTACCCATTTTTAAATTAATTATTTGTTCTAGTAGACTTTTAAAACTGCAATTTATGAAAGAATTCACGTATTTCTTGAATGAATGAATGAAATTTATTTTCTATATTTTTTAAACGCAAAAATCTAAGAAAAATAAGTAAAATTTAGGAGTGAAATGTAACTGGAGTTTATTTTTTTACTAGCTTTCTCTGAATCACTTTTTTTTCATTTTGAATGTATCATTTTTACAAATTCTTTTAACATAAATAAAGTTTACGTTTTTTCAATTCTGTAAAATGGATTTCAAATAATTCAAATTTTTAATTTTTACACATTTCATTTTTTAATTCCAAGCATTGTCAATTAAATTGATATTGAAATTTTTAATTTAACTTAAAATTTTTTTAAATTTGAATTGCCTGCAGATTTTAGCGTCTACACTACGTTTCTCTTTACACTTTAAAAAGTGTAAAGAGAAATTCACCAAATAGAAGTAAAAGAATATACAGAAAATCCGCATCTTCATTACTAGAAATCTTTAAATCTCTCTTCGCTCTCGACCTTCAGAAAATCTGCAACCTCGACTCCTCTCTTATCCAGCAGAACATACTTAATTTAAAATTGGCTAATGTGTATCATTAAGCCACTGGCACATGCCAAGTAAATATTGCGTAGAAGTAAATCCGAAATGTGAATGTATTTCGGTATTTCCTCGGAGTAATTTCGTTCGAAAAATAAACGGAACTTGACACCTGATGTGAAAAAAAATTGGTCATGAACGTGCTTTAAGAGCATCTAAAAATAATTGATCGACATTTGGAACTTGGTGTTCGTTTGACATTTAACAGGTCCCTTGTGAGTTTTGCTTTATTATTTTCTTCTGTGAGGTCAAACCAACTTTTCTAGTGCTCCTCTCAATCTCGAGTCTCCTGTTGGCCTCTAATCTTCAAATCACAACAATTAAACCTAATTAAATTTAAGATCAAGGAATTTCATTATTTCTTCTGATGACTTGAGGATTCCCAAGGGCTGTTGGAGACAAGTTATGAGTCTCGGGGTTCACTTGGTGTGAGATTTTACGTACGTTCCATAAATAACTTGTAGAAGGAATACGATGGAGGAAACTTGCTGATGAGAGCTAGTTCTGCTAGTTGGCCTACGTCAGTCAAACACTTGCTGTCAGAAGCTGTTGACTCCTCGAGAGTACGGAATCCTCAAGTGTCTAAAATGATAAATTTGATTAAACAATAACTCAATTTGATGAAATTGTTTTTATTATGAGTGTTTTTAAGTGCAGTGGTAAATCCAAGTCGAAACGAATTCTGAGGTAAATTCGTGCCACGAGGAATCCATTTGCCAGAAAGATGTCATCGTACAGGAAACGAACCCAAGCAAAACCAACTACTGCAGCCGGTTTAAGAGCTCAAGCATCTGCAAATGGAAGTTCAATATTCAGAAATCGACCCAGAAGTATATCTGGGTTATTTGGATCTAATCAGAATAGCTATTCTTCCTTTTTGGGTGTTCAATCTTCCAATTCGCCGTACTCTTCACAACCGTTTATAAACAAAAGCACATCCAAATCACCTAGTTCGTACCTAAAAAAGAATTATTCGAATTCTACGAATAATTTAAATTTTCCGAATCCATATAGTGTTTATGGAGGTACTGCTTCTGGTTATGGAGGATTGACTTTACCCTCCCACTCGAGTATTAGTTCATTGAATCTAGCGACACCCACTAGTAGTTATAGTTATTTGGGACATGGGAATAGTTTTAACTCTAATAGATCAAATATCAAAAGGGGGGGTAGTTTCAATCGATCGAAAACGAAACCGCAGTTAAATTTTGGATCGAGAAGTTCGAGTCTACAAAGTTTAGCCGGCTCTGAAGGTTACATTGTGAGAATTTTTGTAATTTATTATT
>JAUEJJ010000017.1:5475522-5490014 GCA_032164275.1 Synergus coniferae | reverse complement strand
AAATTCACCTTGAATTCTTTTGGCCTTTTTTGGATTCGTATGAATTCTTTTGATATTTTATTTCTTTTGAATGTATATATTTAACTTAAAAGTTATTTAAAACTGAAAGCCTCAATAATTGAACAATTTAAAATTATAAACGTTCTAAAAAATAAATATTTCATTTTGAAAGCCTTAAATTTATAATTGTTCAATTTTGAAGGTTTCGAATTTGAATTGTAAAATTTTGATTTTATTTTAAAATACTGTCCAAATAAGGCATTGAAAAATTAAATATTCATCTTTAGCCTTTCAATTTCAAATTGATTGTGCAAAATTAACATTTCAATATATATTTGTTTATTACTTATCTGGGAATTTGTCGAGAATTTTGAAAGGAAAGTTCGCTAGATACCCTGAGGGCAATCATATTGAGAATTGGGCTGATGATTTTTTTAGAGTATTAGATTTTAAAATCTAATCAATCCTTTTTCTTTTTTTCAGAGTGGTCAAGAGCGTTCAGGACGTTCCAGCAGGCTCGGGTCCGTCTCGTCCTTATCCTCGGAAACAACTTCGTCGCCTGCGAGAACAAAATCCATCACCTCTGAAAATGGGGAGCTCGATTACAAAAAATTGTACGAGGAATCGCAAGCCGAAAACGAAAGGCTTAGAGAAAAGCTTCAAAGGTCGGACGATCAATTGAAGGAAGTTCGTAGTCTTTTAGATAAAGCGCAAAGCCCTCAGAACAAAAACAACCTCTCAGAAACGGAAAAGAGAGAAAGGAGAGCAATGGAGAGAAAACTTTCTGAAATGGAAGAAGAGCTCAAGGTAAGATTATCAATTAAGTTTGTCTAACATCGAATCCCTCTCATAATATGTTCAGTCCGTTCTTCCGCTTCCTTTATAATATTATTTAAAAGGTACCGGTTTCGATCTTCAATGGTTCAACGTAAACTCGACCACGTTTCTATTTTTCTGCTCTCTCAGTGTCTCACCTAACAATTTTCCTTTATTAAGACATGCACGTCCAAGTTTTGAATTCTGTTTTGATTGGTGAGGTTGAGTGCAGCAAAACTATTTTTTTTTTCACTCGTGACTGTATCCCCAAGTATTTTTTTATCAATTTATTTAAGAGAATAAAATTCGGTTTAATTTAATTTTTAATATATACTACTTTGAATGCATACTATTTTTAATGCTTTATTGAATGTACATATGGATACAGTCATTGATTTCAAAAAATCGGGCTTCAGCGCATTGCTTTTCTCATTGTCATTTTTCGTCTTACCATTCTTTTCAAAACGGTTGATTTTTTCCACTCAAGAAGAGATTTTAAAAATTACATTTTTCCTTTTCTTCTTTCAATTTCACCCTCGTCCATTTCAAAATAATCTACCAAGAAACACTCCCGTTGGAAATTTCTTCTTTTATCAAATCTTACAGATTTGAAGAAGAAATTGAGTTAAAACTGATTTTTCGTTTATTGATTTTAAATATTAAATATTACGACAATTTTTGTTAAATATCCTGATAGAAAGTCGTAAATGACGTTTTTAAACCTTCAGAATTTGAAAGATTTAGAAGCTTTAAAATTTGGCATCTTTTGAATTTAAAGCTGCCAAATTTGGGATCATTGCCAAGTTCGACAGCTTTAGAGTTAAAGTCTTCCAACGTTCTTTTCTTTAATCTAGAACTTGTAAAACTTGGAGGCTTTAAATATTTTTAACTGTTTGTATTAAATAAAAGTCTTTTTTTTTCAAAATCCAGTAATTTGAACGAAAAAT
This sequence comes from Synergus coniferae, assembly GCA_032164275.1. NCBI lineage: Eukaryota > Metazoa > Arthropoda > Insecta > Hymenoptera > Cynipidae > Synergus > Synergus coniferae. Next base: position 5,488,251 of record JAUEJJ010000017.1, on the reverse strand, counting down.
TTAGTTTGATTTTATTTCAAATCGATCAAGATTTTGAGAAAAAAAGAAAAGACTACTTTTAGGAACGTTGCTTGCCAATAATCGTCTAGTTAGAATTAATCGAATTAATTAATGATGGCTTGGTTTTGGGGTTCTACGAATCTGGGTTCATTGGGCTAACCGTTTCACTGTTTACAGCAATTGCAAAAGCTCAAAGCTGAAAATGAGAGATTGAAATCCGAAAATCGGGCACTTACCCGCGTGGTAGCCAAACTCACCAATACTACTAAATAGGTAAAGGATATAATGACAGCATCTGTGTTAACAATGTAAATTGTACACTACGTACAACATTAATTAAATTTTTATGTTCTGATCTGCAATATTAAAACTTGAACTGTCATCGCTACACTCACTGTCTTACACCACTAAGCTTTGCAGACAGTTCATTATCGAATTTTGGTTACACTCACTGATCATTCATAGTCGATTTGTTGGGTAAAGGAATAATATGTAACACTTTGCCAAAAGTTTGTCAATGAAGTGATGGTCTTAACAGACCTACTCAAAAATGTTGAATGTGGGTGTTTTGTATATTATGATATTATTAATAATAAAAAAAACAGAGTATCTGTCTAATTTAGCCTATCAAACTTTCAAAATTTCGCTATTCACTCTAAAAATCTGGACGACTAGCCGTAGCCTTTTCAAAATCCTATCATAAAAATGAGGTTGTGACTATATCGAGAATAGATTATCGCAATCTCGAAATTCGAAACCACATTCTCTCTACAAAAAATATTAGAATCCCTTAAAATAACTCAAAGCTGTTTGATATTTCTTTGAAATATATTTTTTTTAATCTGTTAAATCTCTTTAAATTTATTGATTTCTATAAAATCTTTTGAAATACCTTGAAATCTTTTTGAATTTATTTTAAATTTTTTGAGAATTAGTATTTCCTTTAACTATTAAATCTTCTGCAATTTCCTAAAATACTTTAAAAAATGTCCTGTATTCTTTTGGAATCACTTGAAATCTTCTGAATTTTTTTTTCACTTTATATCCTTAAAATTATACACTCACATCGAGACTTCCAGTTTATAGAAGCAGTTTTTATGACAGGATTATTTTTTAGGCTAAAATTAAATTATTGAAGATTAAAATATTTTAATCTTCAAAAAGAAGCGCGTGTTTTAAGTGCTAGTCGTATATAAATCGGCTTAAAGAAAATTCATAAACCACATTAAACGTATTTCATACGCAGTGTTCGATTATTCGCATTTAGGTCATATTTAAAAAAAAATCAGGAGAATGACGATAGATGCATGAGATCATAGTCTTACATTGTCATCTAGAAATTCATAATTCCATGATTATTCAATTCCATTTTCTTGAGAAGAACGAGAAAGCATGACTTTTAGCACAGTTTTCTAATTAGAACTCTTTCCTCCACCATACAATGTACAGAAGTTCATGGATTCTCCTGTCTGTATCGTATAATAAATAGCAAAGCTGTTTTTAACCACTGAGTGCTCTAATTTAACACTTAATAACCACTAGGGATTCATACTTTCGCTCTTGCACTATTTGATTCTTTCGATAGAAATAATCCAACTGAAACATTGTCTTTTTGATAAATGTGAATTTGAAGCCCCATGAGACTCAAGTTTTTTTTCACCTGTGAATTGGCATGAGTTTTGATACTTTTAGACTGTGTGAATTTGTAGTTTTTTTAAATAAAAACCTGCGTTAAACATGATTTGCGTGTAATTACAATGAATATATAAAAATTTAAATATATAAAAAAAAAGAAAATTTTGATGTAATATATTTTAGAAATTTAAAATGTGATGCGTGTTCGAATATTTTTAATTAAAAAACTGTATTTAATATACAGTTAAAATGAATATTTCAGTACATATGTACATATTTCCAAAATTTTTGAGCTAAAAAATCGTTTTACGAATTAAAAGCATTAAATATTTCTTTAAATTTGTATTTTAACAAATTTTTTGCTCTATGTCACCAACCAGATTAATTTTGTAAAGCTTACTTTTCTTTCATTTTCCTTCTTAATTTTTTCTAAAAGATCACTTTTTGCACTTTTTTTTAGTGACATGGATCAGTTCAAAGTCTGAAATTTACTTAGTTCGCGAACGTTTGTTAATGATTCTGCTAACATAAAAAATTTTATTCTCAATTCTCACTAAATTCATTTAATATTTTATAATCTTCACTGTGTAATTCGTAATAGAAAAATAGAAATCACCATTTCCAAGCACATTATAACAATCTCGTATTTTTTCTAGGTAATGGAACAACTGAAATGTGAAAATCAGAAATTAAAGGACGAAAATGGTGCATTGATTCGAGTGATCAGCAAGTTGTCCAAGTAACTCCAGTGATCCCAGCTAAAAAGCCACCTTACCGCTTTATCCGACTTGTATTATTAAAATCAATTATTATCTTTAAAACAATATTATCATTACCGTATCGTCTTATTTCGAATGGATTGATTTTTGTGTTAGTTATTTAATTTATTATAACAGAATCAGTTACTTTTGTGGCTATATCAATTGCGAAAAAAGCGACATTTATATTCCTCCGACTGTGAATACTTAAGAGGAAAAACAAGAGGCCTAGAACTTTTTTCTTACCTTTAATGAATTTTCTTTAATGAATTGACAATATTGCAATCCATCTCAAAGCCGTAACGACTTTTAAAAAGTTCCCTGCATGTTTGCAGCTGCAGTTTATAATAGGCACACTTTATACTTATGCAGGATCAAAATTTTGGACCAATTTTGATTTCATTGACTCTGTTTTAGCGTCTATTCTTATAATTATCGATTTATCTTGATCGATTTATAATGATTGTACAGTAGAATTAATCGTCCGCTTTGTATCCTGCATTTGGAAAAGAAACTTAAAAATTCACAATTATTGATAAAAAAATTAACTACAACTGAATCTTAAATTGATTCTTCAAACCTCAAGCTTTCGCTTAACTTAAGATTTCGTCCTAATATCGTGTTCAAGTGGCCTTTCGAAAAGACTGCAGTTTACAAACTTTTCATCTCGCGATCTTTTTGCGGCGTACTGAAAATTGAATGTATTTAAAAGAATCAAAGAGACTAGTTTCATCGTCTCTATAATCTCGTTTTAGAATAACTTTCTAAATCTATACATCAATTGTATTGTGGATAAAAAGCATGAATTTTTTCGAGGACTTGTATTTTCTTCGATCGGCTTGCTCTAGGGTTTGCTCCAAAGTAACGTGGCAGTTTCCTTAGCCTTGTTATATAATCATAATCAACTTGCCTACAACAAGGAAAATTTGTAATCGTGTCATTGTGACAAATTATAATTGACACGTTTTTAATGATGCTGTTGTAAACAATTGTAAAAATTAAGTCATTATAGTTGTTTCATAATGAAGTTTGTTACAAAATAACATAGAGTAATCATCTTTTAGGTAGAAACTTCTATTGTACTGTATTATAGTGATATCTATGTGCTTACTGTATTATATAGTTTTAAAGTGTTCAGGCAAGACTATCACTCGTATGGAATACACGTTATTGTATATTTTATCAGAATTTATTAATATAAGCGGATTCATCTTTATCAAACAGACACACTTTACCACAGTGATATTCGATTTTAACACGATTTCAAAAATCTCCTTTGGTTTTAAAGGGTATATTTAAAAAAAAAACAGAATTTTCTAAGAAGTACGATTATTAGTTTTCAATGTTATGTCATTGTTAATGTAGTTATTTATTAAATCGCACACTAGCAAATATTGTTCTCGCTATTATACCATAGAGTGGATTTTTTGTTAGTATAAAAAAGAAACATTTTCAATGAATACAAAATTCGTAAAAGTGTAGAGACATAGTAATACTAAAGAAAAGTCTCGCAATTATACAATTTCTTTATAATTTAAAAAAATTTCATTTTTTGGGAATTTTCCTATTCGGAAATTTCTTTTCGGTAAATTCATGGAATCACACTAAAATACAATTAAATTAAAGTTTACGTTTGGGTTTGAGTAACCCTTTCTATCTAAAAATTTTACATTCATATCATAATCCTATGACTATGATTAATTCGAAAATCAACATTTGAAATTATAGGAGCAATATTTTTTGTGAATTGTTTTTTTAAATAAACAATAAACAACTATAATAATTTGACAAAACTTTATTTTATAAACTGGAATCGTTACGAAATTTTATTTTCGCTTTGTTTTGAGACTAGAATAATCCTATTATATAAATTTGATGTTTTTGATTAATTTTCATTACGGTTATCAACTTTCGTTAACAAAAATAAAGGGAAAGTTTGAAATTAAATCATTTAGAAACTTTCACATCAATTGGAAATTATTAGTGTTTCAAGTTTTAATTATTTAATATTGAACACTGACAAATATTTTTTGAGAATCAGGAAATTATAAGATTTTTTTTTTACTATGTGTGAGTAAACATCTTTTAATTTATTTAATTTTCTTTAAATCATAGTGCGATAAAATTTAAATATAGGTATATATATATATGAGAAAAATGATCGTGCTTGTTTAGAAATTCTCTTGTAGTGACATGGTACTGATTTGATAAAGATACAAATCTGTTTCAATTTCTCTTGAAATAAATTGTCTAACACATATCATGTGGCTATGCGTTCACATTTGACGCCAATTTAATGAAATAAAATAGCGTCATTGCACATTCTGCTCTACTCTCATGATCGTGGTTTATACAAAGTAAAATAGAAAAAAAATTTAAATATATCATAAAGATTATACATAAACTGAGGGGACTGAAGACTCTAGTCTCCGATACATTATTGTACTGCAAAATACTATACTTGATTTTGTACTTGTAACTATAAACTATGCAATTTAAATTTGCAATGTGTTTTATATTTTTTATGTTTTAACTATGATGATATTTAAAATATATTTAAAAAATTATAAGTTACAAAAGCTTGTTCACTTTCATTCAATATTGTATCTATACCGCAGTGGTTCGAAAAATGTGATAGAATATCGTAATCAATTTCTTTATACATCTGAATAAACATGTGTCGACAATCAAACATAGAAATTTATCGGATTTCATTTTTTATAAAAAAAAAAAAAGAGTAGTACACGTAAATTAATATTACTTAAATTACTTTAGTAGTTTTGTTATATTTTCTGCGACCTTGCACATCATCTGCAACCACAATTCCTTATAGCTTCGTGAGCCTGGCTCAAATTGTTCGCGATTTATAATAAAAAGAAATTCTATGCCGTTTTCCGATTTTCAAACTATTTTCCCGGCCCCTCGAAATTTCACACGTAACTCAGTTGAAATTATTTAGTATTGAGCACTACAAATTTTTCAATTATGTAAGTTTTTGTGCATCCTAATTAACATTAAACGCGATAAGAGATTTTATCAATATTAATTCATTTTGATCTAATGGACATTTTTATAAGTTCAAATGACATTTATAATAAGTAAGAAAAATACTATTTTTTAGAATTTAAATCTGCGCGCGAATAGCAACGAATCAGACGTCGAGCGCGAGGCATGTGCAGAAGCACGAATACATACCGGAAATCGGAATACATACATAGTACCGAATATGCATGCATAACAACATCACTAAAATGTAATTTTGATTTTGTATAATTTCCAATAAAAAATACTGTAAGAAAACGCAATTGGCTACTAAAAATAGGAAATTATTACTTTACGTGTTTCTAACCTTATAGCAGTAAGTACTTAACATTTTGTACCATATGTATTTACCGTATTTACAATGTATGTTTTATAAACTTAACCTTATTTTTTGTAAGCATGGTATTTAAATTTAACATGTTGATCATTTTTCAATCATGTTTATTTAAAATATATACCTAACAAAAAGGGAATTGTTGCACATATTTTCAGTTAAATCGAAATTGAAACAATTTCTAATTTTATAACTTCTTTTTTAGATCATGTGGCCCCTTGTGATGGGAATAATTAGACGCTACGTTCCAATAATTACATTTCCAGTTGCTTTAGTAGTGGGTTTTATTGGTTATAATATAGAAGGGAAAATATCTAGAAAATATACACCTTCAACACCATCAATTTCTGAACAACGCATGAACCGAACTTTAGAAACAGTCTCTTCAGAAAATGAGAAAGCAAAGCCGAAGGCACATCATCCACTAGAAGTAAATTTGTCACCGTCTTTGCAGACTACGCAATAAAAAATAGAATACGAGAGTATTTAACAACGTATTCTATGATTAAATACAATTAAAGGAAATGTAATCCTTTTTAATTAAGATTCTAAGTAAACTATATTCTTTGTCGCAGAAGAATCGAACTGATCAAACCTATATAATTTTCTTAAAATCTGTTGTGATTTATGAAGAGCAATTAAAAGTAAGTGTTAATATATGTACGTACTAGTTTGTAATCAAATACAATGAGATTGAATGGAGGCCAAGATGTTTATTTTAATATTTATTGTCTATTTTTTCGGGAAGTGTTCATTGAAAAAAGCACGAAAAAAGATGCTAGTTTTTTTATGTTCTTGCGGCAAGAGTGCGCCACGTGACACGTCATCTGTCGTCATCGATCAGCAATTGGAGCAAAGCATATATTTAGGAAGTAGATTTTTTTGTAACTAATTAGCTAAATTTCTGTGATTCTGATAAAAATACGAGATACTTTTTCGAATATTATTTAAGATGGGTACCCACGAAGAAGAGGATATTGACGATTTACGGTTCACAGTTTACACTTTTCCTAGCAGCGTACAATCAGTGATAGAACAGGTTAGAATTTTCGTTTTAATCTGTCAAAAATTTGACATTTGACGTTCTAATTTCAAAAACGTTTCATTACTTAAACATAACAATATAATTTACATAGGTATTGTGGTTTCTAATTAATGAAATCAAAATTTAGATTAATTCCAAAAGTCAATTCTAATATTTTTTGAGAAAAATAAAAAGGTTTTTGAGGTATTTAAATTATATATAAAAAGAAACCAATGATATAAAAGAAAGCATAATCACTTTTCAGGTTTTACCCAGTAGTGATCCTCTTGATCAACCAAATTTTAACACAGTTGACTACATAAATTCGCTTTTTCCAACTGAACAATCTCTTTCTAATATAGACGATGTTGTCAGTAAAATGGAATATAAAATTTGCTGCATAGACAAAGAAATTCGCTCTGTTGTTCGTGGACAAACGAACGTTGGTCAAGATGGAAGAGCAGCTTTGGAAGATGCACAAAAAGTAATAAAGCAACTTTTTGTTCATATCAAAGATATTAAAGACAAAGCTGAACAGTCTGAGGAGACTGTAAAAGAAATTACAAGGGATATTAAACAACTTGATTTTGCAAAAAGGAATCTCACTTCTTCGATTACGGCTTTAAATCATTTGCATATACTTGTAGGTGGAGTTGATAACTTGAAGTACGTATTTCTAATCAGAAATAGTAATTAATTATATTAAAATTAAATATTCTATAAATACAGAAGAATATAAAATATTTAAAGTGGAAATAATTTGATTTTAGAGTTCTAACACAGAAAAAACAATACGGCGATATTGTTTTGCCCCTACAGGCTATTATGGAAGTAATGAAACATTTCAATAATTATATGGACATTCCACAAATAAAACAATTATCTGACGAAGTGAGTTAAATGACTTTTATATTTAATTCTTCCTTAAGATGTTAGGTATTAAAAAAATAATTTAATGACAGGTTCGTCAAATTCACGTTGAGTTGGCTAAACAAATAACTTCGGATTTCAAGGAAGCATTCTCAGGTCAAAATCCAAAACATTTTGCTCAATTAACAGACGGATGTTTGGTCCTCTCTGTTTTAGATCCAAAAGTAAAGTAAGTTCAGGTCCCTAAACTATAAAAAATATCAATAAAAGAAAAGATTCAAAATATTTTTTATAAACTTTACTCTTAGGAAAGAACTTCTCACCTGGTTCGTGGGAGTTCAACTCCAAGAGTACGCACACCTCTTTGACGAGAATCAAGACTTTGCCTGGCTTGATAAAATTGATCGCCGCTATGCTTGGATAAAGAAGCATCTATTAGATTTTGAATCGAAATTTGGAACCATATTTCCTCTTGACTGGGAAATATCCGAACGCATTGCCGTTCAGTTTTGTTATGTAACTCGTGAAGATCTCGCTAAATTAATGCAGAAAAGGCGCTCGGAAATCGATGTCAAATTATTACTCTACGCAATCCAGAGGACTACAAATTTCGAAAACTTGTTGGCCAAACGATTTTCTGGGATCACTCTTGAAAGTGTTGACGCGAATAATAAAAGTATTGTTCCTTCTACTCCAGTGGATGAAAATGAAATCCCGGGAAATCCATTTGAGGAGAATAATGAAAAAGTAAGGAAGAATTAATGGAAACAATCACTAGAAACCTAAAATGTAAATATAACAAAATCTAAACTTTTTTTATCAATTCTAGCAGACTGAAAATCAAAAACCACCAACCTCGCCTTTTGCAAATCTGATAGGAAAATGTTTTGAACCATATCTGAATATTTATATAGACAGCTTGGATAGAAATCTCTCTGATTTATTAGAAAAATTTGTCACAGAGTGTAAAACTCAGCCACCTGGTGCAAAAGATTCGGATGGTGTTGAAGGTCCGAGTACTGTTCTTTCATCTTGTGCAGATTTGTTCATTTTCTATAAAAAGTGCATGTTACAATGCACTCAACTCAGTACTGGATCTATCATGTTAAATCTGGCTGAAACCTTTCAAAAATATCTTCGAGAGTATGCGGTGAAGGTTCTGCAAAATAATTTGCCCAAGTGAGTTAAATCACAATTGATAACTAATATTTTAGCAATTGTAATCTTACAATTTAATTAAAATCTTTTTGTTTTGGTTTAGGGTTGGAGGAAGCGCAAGCATCGGTACAAGTATGAGCAACATTACAAGAGACTTTCGAGACTTATCGACAGCTGGACTCATACAAAATTTCCAAAGTTTTTTAAAAGAAGGGGAAAATACGAGATTTAGTAAAGAGGAACAGTCGCGCATTTGTTGGTAAGAATTGTTAAATGTAAATTTTGAAGAGACACACTCAAGTAGGTATATTAATTTCATTTTTTTTAAATGTCAATACTATTTGTTTCAGTATTTTAACAACTGCGGAATATTGTCTGGAAACGACTCAACAGTTGGAAGAAAAACTGCGAGAGAAGACTGATAAATGTTACGTGGAAAAAATTAATTTATCACAGGAACAAGACATTTTCCACAAGTAAGTTCCTAATTTTGAAGGCGTTTTCGTCTAATAAAAGAAAAAAAACTTAACGATTTATTTTATTTCAGTGTAATTTCAAATTGTATTCAACTACTGGTTCAAGATTTAGAATCAGCTTGTGAATCTTCCTTAACTACTATGATAAAGGTAAAATAGTTTTCAATTTTCTTGATTAAAATACTCAGGAGACCATTTTGTAATTTTAATTTTCTGTTTATAGATGCAATGGAGTTCTATTGAAAGTGTAGGTGACCAAAGTGCTTATGTTAGTAATACAGTAGCACATCTTCGTCAAACGATACCTGTCATAAGAGACAGATTGGCGTCTTGCAGAAAATATTTTACGCAGTTATGTGTAAAGTTTGCCAGGTACGAGAAAATATTTTTCAGAATATTTAAAAATTATTTTGTTCTATTGCGAAGTTTCCCCAAGTTTTTAATTTGATTTTCAGTTCATTCATTCCGAAACTAGTGCAGCAATTGTACAAATGTAAACCGCTGAATACAGTAGGGGCTGAGCAATTATTATTGGATGTACACATGCTCAAAACTGCCCTTTTGGAACTTCCATCCACTGGTTGCCAGGTTCAAAGAAAACCTCCAGCCACTTATACAAAGGTATAAATTTCAGATTTTAATTTAATTCCATAAAGAATACCAAAAATGGGAACCACCTAAATTTTGCAATTTAATCAAATTATAAAACCTTACAGATAGTCGTTAAGGGAATGGCAAAGGCAGAAATGATCTTGAAGATAGTAATGTCCCCAACAGAAAACCCAAGTGCCTTTGCCGATCAGTGCAAAAAATTACTTCCAGATCTTCAAACCCCCGAATTCCAAAAGATACTCGACATGAAGGTACTTTTGATTTAAAATAATTATTTTAATTGTTATATTATTACTCATTCTATTATATATTAATTAAATAACAACTTTTTAATCAGGGTCTTAGAAAAACTGAGCAACTACAGCTGATGGAGGAATTTAAACAACGAGGAAATTCAGAAGGATACGCGGACTCGAGAAATGTTGTTCAAGATAGTCCTGAACACGAAGCTGGTAGAATTAAGAGATTGGAGAAACTCATTAAGAAAAGAATCTGAACTTGCAATTTAAGTGTGAGACTTATTTGTAAAATATACACTCTGTAGATATCCGTAAATATAGTAACTTAATATTTTAAGAATATTTCCATATCATTTTTACATTCCTCACAATCAAAATCAGAAACCACTCTATTTGAATAATTAAAACTTTTCTAAATAATAGCAGATAGTAGTGTTTAACTGTCTTGTCTGTAAGGAACTTGGAATGCATGAATGTCTGATTTAAAATCAAATATGCAAATGTTGTTACAAATATTTATTGGTTTGCCAGAAATACCCAATGTGAACAGTTTAACCTTGCTTTTGGGCAAGTTCCTTAGCCTTAGCCTTCTCAAGTTTCGTTATCCTGGCAGTAGATTTGCTACCAAGGAGACCACCTCCCCAGTGACGTCTGATCTCATCATAACGGTCATTGAAGTTCGTCTTGATCGCTTCCACAACCTTTGTGAAATTGGCTCTATCACCAGAATCAACCTGTAAAAGGAAATTAAAAACCAAATGTAAGCAAATTACAGATTTAGTTACAAGTTAACTAGAAATTTAAGTATTATCAGATAAATACTTTAAAATATCATGAACAATCATTGGATTGGCTCTAATATTCTTCATCATATTAAATATTTTTTATTTTAATTATTTTCATAAAATAAACATAAAGATAAAGAATAAATTACCTGTGTGAGAGCAATTGCCGTGCATGTTTTTCGCCTAACGAGTCTTCCCAGACGAGCTTTGCCTTTTACGATGCAGTAGGGAACTCCCATCTTTCTGCAAAGGGCTGGCAGAAATAGGACAACCTGAAGAAAAAATTGAACACTTAAATATCACCCACGAAAAATTTAGCAATATTCTACTTAAAGAAGTTTTATTCTCAGAGTCAATTCTCATCCTCTGAACAAAAACAACTGTTTGTCTTTGCCCTCAGGTGAAGAAATTCTAGCATCATTGAAATAAAATATTATAGAGATTCAAGATTTATTTCTTAAAAATCATGTTTTGGATTCAAATTTACCTCGATGGGGTCAACGTCATGGGCGATAACGACGAGTTGAGCTTTCTTTTGCTCGACAAGGGTTGTGACAGCATTAGCTCCACTTCGGATCACATTTGGTCTCTTGGTGGGCACATCTTCTTTTTTGGCAACCTTCTCTTCAGCCCTTGCCTTTAACCTCTGCTTTTTGGCGATGGCAGATTCGGGCCTGTACTTTTCCAAAATTTTAAACAGCTGAGTGGCTGTTTGTTTGTCGAGGGTCTGCGTAAACTGGTTAATTGGAGGTGGGACCTTCAATCTCTTGGCAAGGACAGCCTTCTGTCTTTGAATACGAATGTACTTGGGCCATTTGACGAATCGGCTCAAGTCTCGGGAGGGCTGGATGTCTTGGCCTAAAATTAAAAAATTCGTGGATGTCATATTTAATTAAATTTCTTTACATATTATATTATATTATTACATATAATATTATATTATAAAGCATATTACAGAGAAGTAGAATATAATCTAGACGACTTCCAACTTACCGATGCCAAAATTACGGGTTCGTTTTTCAAAAAGCGGGTTTGTCTGCTTTTTCTGTTCAACTTTCTTCACTGCTAAGGGAGCAGCCGCTACTTTCTTTCCTACCTTCTTCTTCGGCTAAAATGAAAAGAAAAATTTGTAATGAAATACAATGAAAATAATCCACCTAAGAAATTGACAATACTCTTTTACAAATGATAAATAAAAGGAATAAATTGCCATTGTTCTAAAATGTATTAGCATACACTTGATACAAAGAAGAAAAGAAAATAGCCACTAAAAATGTATATTTAATATAAGTGAGCTCTTTTCTATAACCAAAATTTGAGGTTAAGTTTTGCTATTGAAACTTTAACCTTTCAGTGAGGAATTACGATTATATTAATAACAATTGCTATTAACTTTTGAAAAGTATTTAATTAAAGCCTTTTATTGGAGTTACAATAACACTGTATTAACAAATAATAACAAAAACCTGGTCAAGCTTTCGCGACAAATACGGTTAGATGCTAATTTTTACCCTTTCATATTTCTGTCATATAAAATATTGTAGAGGAAATATATATTTTACAATAACATAAAGAGCACTTACCTTCTTTTGCACCATTTTTCTTGATGAATATCCAAGGGATTCCTTGGAACTTCACGGAATTAAAAGAAGAAACCACGTTGCCAAAAATGCAACGATGGAGGCCGAATGTGAAAAGAAACCTTATTTTTCACATCAACGCCATCTGTCTTTTGATGACGTCAGAATTTATTATGTGCAAAACTCGTGATTGGTCAATTTCCGCTAAAAACGTAA